>LPNX010886437.1:200814-218425 GCA_001517045.1 Pseudotsuga menziesii
TTCAATAATTAATCAATTTATGCGCCGTCGCTTAAGCGACGCTTTCTAGGCTAGCCGTCGCTTAAGCGACGCTTGCTAGGCTAGCCGTCGCTTAAGCGACGCTTATGAGCCTAGTCGTTGCTTAAGCGATGCTTATGACCTCAGTTTTAAAAAAAATAAAATTAACTTTGTGATTTTTGGTAGGTTTAAAAGAAAAAATCCACGCGCCGTCGGAAGTAACCGTCGGATTTTGGATCGAAATGTAGTAGTGGTTGATGTATTTGTAACTTTGGAATGTATTCACTTGTATATCTTTCAATGTACCCCAATGTTCCTATCGGGAGAGTCATTAATATAATAAAGTCATGTAAAGTCAATGAGGTTAACCCTCTGTTGTAAGTCGAGGCAATAGTCCCCATAATTGAGTTAAGGTTAACCCTCCTTGTTGATCGGAGGGTAAAGTCCCCACAGTTGTGGGTCACTATGGTTATTAGAATCTCCTAGAGAAGTCATCCCCGGTAAGTAATTGTTAAGTGAGGTCGACTTGTTGGAGTGGAAATAAAGTGAACGGAAGAATATAAATAGAAGTGAGGCTCTCCTCATTTTTAACTCAACTGGGGCGAATGCGTGTGAGAGGAAGTGCTCACACAAGTGGAGATAGAACAACTGTTGGAGATCATCTTTTATGTCTTTGGGTTTTACTGCTGCCATTGGTGCTCATTCTATCTCTAAGGAAGTTGTGGGGTTTTCTCCTTTATGGTTTCCCTGAGGAAAATTCTTTGTGTCTCTTGTCTCTTGTGATTATTGATGTGCATGTTATTCTCTCAGATAAGATCCTAAGATCATATTGTCTAATTGATAAAAATATAACATTTGTATGGCATGATCTATGATGTAGTTGCTTCACGAAATCTTATTTACCTCATTATACTCTCTTGATCCGTATGTGTGAGCTTGCCAGTATTTTTTGTTATATTTGGGTTTTGGCTTGCTTGCAAGATACTCATCATTTAAGCAGTGTCCAAGGATTTACATGGTGGTGGTTTTGGTACATGACCCTTTGAAGCAGTGTTTCAGTGGGATTTCATGTCCTAAAATGTTAATGTTATCTTGGATCAAGTTGTCTTTTGATAAAGAATCAGTTTTTCTAGGAAACCTTACAAGCATTCACGAAGGAAAAGCTATCATTGTTGATTAAGGAGGCACACATGTCTTGGTGGGAGTAGTGGAGGCGAGTTCTTCAAGAGGAAAGGAAAATGCAACAACAACATTTCTATAACTTGGTGAAGATAATAACATCCATCGTACTTTGGTATTATGTGAAGGTGCAATACCTCCTTTTCCCCATATTTCTTACACAACATATATGCACTCGGCCCATGCCTTACTCTCTTTTCATGGTCCCTAACTTGAGCCCATAAAAAAGGAATTATGATGATGATGATATCATAAGACAATATTAGAGAAAAAATAGGGACCCACGGATGCTACCTAAATGAATGTGTTTTTTCCCCCTAATGGTCAGCCTGCTCTCCTTAACATTTTGCATGGTATTTCCTTTCAAATTTTCTTGAAAACCCCTTCTTCTAAAGAAACTCCTTCATAGGAAAATTTATATATTTACAATCTATGTCATTGAAAAAGCATTGGGTAGTCGATTATTGGCATTTAAAATCAAATAAGAAACAAATTTGGGAAGATATGTAATACATCTTAATCTCAATTCATTGTATAGACCCTCTTTCCTTGATTCAAATGACTTTTTCTTTTCATGATAAATGAATGCAATCTTAGTTGGAGTACTCAAATAATACACCATATCCACATAAATATCCCCGTTGCAGTGGCTTAGCATAGGGAAGTTCATCAAATGGATGTGAAGAGTGCATTTCTTCATAGGGATCTTGAGGATGTGATTTACATTTAACATCTATAGTGTTTCTCTCAAGACTCTTCAAAGGTTTGTATACTTTGAAATCCTTGTATGGTCTCAAATAGGCCCCTTGGGCTTCATATGCCAAGATGGACGATTTCCTTCTTTCCCATGGATTCTCTCAATGCCATTAAGATCCCAATGGCTATAGTCTAGGGTAGGATAACTCTATCGTGTTCCTAGTACTATTTGTATATGACCTAGTGATTACTAAGATTTTACAAGCATCTATAGATCCTATGAAGGGTTCCTTACATGACATATTTTTTATGAGAAAACTGGGGCTATTGCACTTCTTTTTTAGGACTGAGATAACTCAATCTAATTATAAGATCACCATGATGTAGTCGAAATAAGATCTAAATCTTCTCATGTTTTTAGATCGCAGATTGCAAACCTACTGTGACTCCCTTTATATTTGGTGGTAATATTGAAGCGAAATATCCTTCACCTTTCTTATATAATACCTTATACCACGTGCTTGTTGGGAGCCTCTTGTACCTCATACCAGGTCAGACGTCCTATATTCTCTTGGCAAGTTCTATTGCACATTCATGCAATATAGTAAAACTCGTTTCTTCCAAAGTTGAACATAAAATTAAAATGAAATATGCTAACAAAACAACATGGATCATGGGGGTTGGCGAAGACAATGTTCATATTATATGCACATTCTCTTTCTCCATCGAGAGAATGTACATATAAGGGTGGGGGTGTGAATATATCTTCTCATTATCTTCTCCGACAACCACCTTCATATATATGATGAGGGGGAGGGTGGGGAAGACAATCCACATACTATATGCAATCCCCAATCACTCCCTCATCATATATGTAGACAATGTGTTTATTATTCCTCCCACCCCCACTTTCATCATATATATGAGGGTGGGGTTGGAGGAAGACAATGCCGATATAATATCAATATGATTAAAATAGGTTGGATCATGTTCGACATATTTTCTTGACCTCTCATGGTATCGAACCTAACAAATCCTATTTCTTAAGGTAAAAATTATATCTTGAATTTGTGTTGGCATCAAATTTATAAATATATGTGGTTTTTTTCATATTTGTTATTATAAAGCTTTAGATATGGATTTTCAACTTTGATTTCCCATAGATATCCAAACCTATATTTATATTACATACTTGGTTTTTGTTAATTCTAAGTATTTTTCGTTCAATATGATACTGCCATTAAATTGGTAACAAGGAAATTTAATGTCCCTTAAATCCGTAAAAATAAATAAATAAATAAAATTTGTATGGTTAACAAAATCATTAAGGTCTAAGGTTCATCTAAATTTATTTTTGGCATTGTGGAAACTTAATAATAAAGATACTTTTATTCTTGATCTAGATTTCTTCCATAGATTAATACATGGTGACCTATTTTCTTACGGTGATATTTATGTCATTTATTTATATTAAGATGTTTCTTGTATACTGTGCTGGTGTTTATTTTTCTATTATGTCTACTTACTTCATACTTGTTTATAATGGATGTTTAACTTAACACATAGCCTAGTCTTGTTTAAGCTAAAACGTCGTGGCTAACTTACCTCTGCTTCTAAAGGGAAAAGAGTGGTTGGATTTAATAACGACTCAACAAAAAGGTATGAGTGTCCCCTATGAACTTGGGATTAATTAGTTCCTTATGAACTAATACATGAGGAACGCTTTGTTTGCAGGTACTAAGAAACAACCCTATGCTGAGTATATTGTTTAAAAGAAGTCAATTGATCAAGAAACTAAATGTTTAAACTTGGAAACCAAGGTGATGCATGCCTAGAGTAATACATACTTGCACTAAGGAGAAAAATAACCACTATAGGGAGTGGGTATTAGATCTAAGTGCTAGTGGAGGTGGTTGAAGCTTTTAATGAAGGCAATGTGAAGGCCTCGTGGTCACCTCCCACGCTGGCTCAGGCATAAGAGCGATTGGTCGTGTTTTTGAAACCCTCTTTTGCATGCTAAATTGGATGAGGGGAGCGAGCTCCTTGTTTCTTGGTTTGTTTGGAAAGGGCGTGGACAATAGGGTTACAGGGTCTCCATTGTTGTTCAGGTATGTGCCTCCTTCTTGTTCAGGTATGTGCCTCCTCCATGTATATTTTAACTCTTTTTTATTTATTATGTATTAAACTAAAACGTTGCTAACTCTTGACTGGTTTTGGTTAGTATGGCACAGCGTTTGAGCAAGGTCTGCGGCAAGAGGAAGGGAATACCCTCAGGAAAAACTTGGTAATCCCATGTTTAAGTGTCCTTTACTTGCTAGGGTTACCTATGTGCTCCAGAGCTTATGCTTAACACATAGCCTCATAACCCATGTGCTCCAGGTCTTATGCCCAACACATCATATAAATCAATCACTTATATCAGTCTTTTGCACAATACATCACAAAAAGATCATCTCAATATATTAGGGCTCGTGCCTAATCACATAATAAATAAATCAATTACATCGGGGCCTATGCCCAGTACACAGCAATAGTCCTTGTCCAACAGGTCCTATGCCCTAATATATAATTATATAACAAAATAGTAAAACATGTGCATTGGATCTTATGCTCAATATATCTATATAACCAAAATAAATCATGTGTAGTGGGGAATACGCCCAATATAAATATAAATATAAAATCAAAGTAAATCATATGTAGTGGGGCTTATGCCCAATATAATCAAGGTCAAACATTCAGGATATACATCCCTCCTCCCTTAGAACAATATCATCCTGGTGTTCTAGGGAATAGAAATGAAATCATGAAACAAGGAGAGGTAAGCCTCTTTCATGGTGGTTTCATTCTTCCATGTGGCCTCATCGAGCCCAAAGTGCCTCCATTGCACTTTTATCTGGACAATAGTTCACTTCCTAAGTTATACTTCCCTCTTGTCCAAAATCTGAAGGGGCTCTGGCATAAACTCCCCTTCAGGTTCTACTTGTAGCAAGGACCAATCAATCACATGCTTAGTATCATAGACATATTTCTTTAATAAAGATGCATGAAAAACATTATGAACTTTTACATGAGTAGGTAAAGCTAATTCATATGCCACTGGCCCTTTCTTGGCCAATATCTCAAAGGGTCCACAAAATCTTAGTGCCAACTTTCCGCACCTCCATAGTCTCAATGAGCTTCTTTTTGCCTGTAATTTTAAGTAGACATGTTCATCGACTTGGAAATCTTTATCTTTTCTCTTTTTATCTGCATAAATTTTCTGGCGGTCGTGTGCTTCTATTAGATTCGGTTGCACTTTGGTGACTAATTGTTCTAGGTCTTTCAGTAAATCTGGCCCTAGCATGAGTCTGTCTACTAGCCTATCCCAAGTCACCGGTGTCCTACACTTTCTGCCATAGAGTACCTCGAAGAGACTCATTTTGGAAGAGGTTTGGTACCCGTTGTTGTATGCAAACTCTGTGAGGTGCAAGCAATCCTCCCGCTTCGTGGGATTGTTCATTACGTACATTATAAGCATATCCTCCAAGATTTGATTTACTCATTTCGTCTGTCCGTTTTCCTGCGGGTGGTGGGCGATACTAAATTTTAATTGTGTCTCTAAGCCAGAGAATAAGGATCTCCAGAAGTTACCAGTAAATTTTTTATCTCAATCCAAGATGATTGCCTTGGGTATCCCATGCAATCGAAATATTTTCTTTAGGAAAATGTCTGCAATGTGGACCACTTTGTACGTTGACTTTACCAAAATAAAGTGTGCCGCCTTAGACAACTTTTCGACTACTACAAAAATGGAATCATTATGTTTCTTTCTCTTCGGTAATATCGTAATGAAGCATATCGATAACCTCCCATTTCCATTCAGGAATGGGTAATGGTTGTAGCAACCCTGAAGGGTGTCGGTGCTGTGCTTTGACCAGTTGGAATTCTTGGCATTTTGGGATGAATAGTGCTATGTCGGTCTTCAACTTAGGCCAAAAAAAGTGTTTCTTCATTGTCGATATCATCTTTTGTTATATCAGATGCCCTGAGTAGGGATCAATGAAACTCTGTTAGAATGTTGGACCTGATGTATCCTCCATCCAGGACATAGAGTCTCTCTTTAGACCACAACAATCCTGACTCGTCTACCTTATATTCCTTTTGTTGTTGGAATAACCTATCCTCTTTGATCATTTTAAGGACCTCGACATAGAAACAGTAAACCCTGCTTGCCGTTATAATCCTATTGCGCAGCTTCAAATCGGTTTGACTCAAAGTTACCTCATACAACATATGAGCTCGTCGACTTAAAGCATCGATGATTTTGTTTTCCTTTCCTTTTATGTGCTTTAATTCGAAGCGGTACTCATTAAGGAAGGCCAACCATATGGATTTCCTGGCATTTAAATATGGTTTGTCAAATAAATACTTCAGACTCATGTTGTTTGTATTTAAGAGAAACTTCTTCCCCATGAGGTAGTGCCTTCACATCTTCAAGGCGTGGATGATGGCAGCTAGCTCAATATTGTGCGTGGGGTAGTTTTGTTTGTGCTCTTTTAATTTACGTGTCTCATAACAGATTGCGTAGTAATTTTGGATGAGGACTCTACCAAGTCCTTCTTTACTTGCATCTGTGCAAACAACGAAATCCCCATCGGGATCCGCAATTCATAGTATAGGTGCGGTAGTCAAGAGTTGTTTTACCTTTTGGAAGCTTTCTTCGCATTTGGTCGTCCATATGAATTTGTTTTCCTTCTTTTGTAAGGCGATCATGGGACAAGCAATCCTTGAAAAGTTCTCAATGAACTTTCGGTAGTAACCCGCTAGTCCCATAAATGACCTAATGTCTGTGACACAAGTAGGGCTAGGCCATTCCTCGATGGCTTTAATATTTTCTGGGTCGACGACTATCCTTTTTTCTGAAATGATGTGACCTAGTTGTTGTATTTGTGGTTTGTAAAAATCACACTTGCTAAACTTGGCGTAAAGTTGGTGTTCTCGTAATACTCGTAATACTGTTCGGAGATGTTCATCATGTTCTTCCCTACTCTGTGAGTAAATTAGTATATCGTCTATAAATACTAATACAAAATTATCTAGGTATTTACTAAAAATATTGTTCATCATGCACATAAAATTGGTTGGCGCATTGGTAATCCTGAAAGGAATTACCACAAATTTACAATGGCAGTATTGAGTCCGAAAAGCAGTCTTGTGTAAGTCTTCATGACAGATCCTTACCTGGTGGTATTTGGATTGCAAGTCGATCTTCGAAAAGATCTTTGCTCCTACGAATTGATAGAACAAGTCATCGATCCTAGGGAGTGGATAACAGTTTTTTATGGTCATCTTGTTGAGATGTTACCGTCCTTTTTCTTTACGAAGAGTATAGGTGCTCCCCAAGGAGACACACTATGTCGAATATAACCCTTCTCTATCAATTCCTATAACTCAACTTGAGCTCCACCAACTTTGGTGCGCTCATGCGATATGGGGCTTTTGAAGCCGGTATTGATTGTGGTGTTTATTCTATGGAAAATTCTAAGTCCTGCTTGGGTGGTAGTCCCGGTATTTCCTCAAGAAATACATCTTTGAAGTCTATTGGAACCGAAACGTCTTCAATTTTTTGTCCTCTCTTGGCTTCTACGTTTTGAATGTTAACTGCAAAAAGTTTGCAGCCCTTCTTTATGCATTTCTTTGCTTGTAGGGAGGATATCTGTGTAATAGAAACCTTCTTGGGTATGCCTTGAATCTTTCTTTGATTCCCCGGGTTGTCCATGCATAAGATTGACTTGTTTAAGCAATCAAGCATTCCATGGTGTTGTTGGAACCAGTCCATGCATATTAGTACTAGTCCATGCATATTAGTACGTCGTAAGATCCTAAGGGTAAGATATTTAAGTCTACCTTAGTTGGAAAACCATTCATGTCCATCTCGCATTCTTTTAATAGTTCTTAAACCTTCCTTTTGTAACAGTGGCTAGTTGTACCATACACGATTTCTCATGTTTCTCTTTGTTTAGTTTACATGTGTCGACAATCTTGGGGGAAACATATCTTCGACAAGAAACTGGATCAATTAAAATTGTAATAGATGCATCTGAAACTTTACCTTCTATCTCGACCAAAGTGGCATGATGGTCTACTTCTCAGCCGTCGAGTGTTGCATAGATCCTTGGTGTCCTAGCCATGTCTTTACTGTTGGGTTTTCTTGTAAGTTGTGTGGGACTCCATCTATCTTGTTTGGGCAATCTCTAGCATAATGGGCCTCTTGAAAGTTCCAGCAGCTAACCTGCAGGGAGGTAGCCTTGGCTCCTCCGTTTACTGCTGGTCTGTTGGCATTTTGTGTGAGCACATTTGGCCGTGCACCGGGTCTGTTGAAATTTCTTTTAGGTGGGAAACTATTGTTTTGTTTTTTGTATGGTGGTGGCTTAAAGCTGGGTTTTCAGTTATCTGAGAAGGACCTAAATCTATCTCAATTCTGTTCACATTTTCATGTCTCAGTTTTCCATGTTCTTAACAAAGTCTAGCCTTTTGCAAACTAGTGTCTAGAGTTCTGGGCATGTCAAACTCAATTCTCTATCGAAAATTTGGAGGGAGACATCCCAAAAATTGTTGTATCTTAACCTTTCTGTCTTTTATGTAAGGTACATAATGCAACAGATCTAAAAATATGTTAATAAAGGCATCCATAGTTAGGGATCCCATCTTTAATTCATGGAATTCTTTTATTTTTCTGTCAAAGAATCTTTTGGACATGTACATTTCCTGGAATATTTTGCTGAAAGTACCCCATCTGATATCCTTTACCTCTTCCCTATTAGTATGTTTCAGGTCTCTCCACCACCTGGTTGCCTTTCCATTCAAGTTGTAAATGGTCAGCAGGGCTTTCATCTTCCTGGAGTAATTATGTACTCAAAATTATTTATTTATACCCAAGATCCATTCTTCAACCATCTCTCTGGTATTCATTTCGCCTTCATAAGTTGGGGCTTTGGTCTTTCTAAATCCCCCATGAAGGATATCATCATTTTTCCACCTTTTATTGCAATTGGAGGGTGAGCCATCACTATAAGATCTTTGATATTCTTCTTCTATGAAGTCAGGGGTGTGTTCTTCTTGTCCCTCCTCTCTTAGACTGCTGGTCCTAATTTTATGATGACAATTTTCTTTGGATTTGTTTTTTGAGTGAGTGGAATTTCTATGGGGGTTTACCCCTGTCAAGCTCTGAAGTAGAGCTTCATTTATTTATTTATGTTCTCGCCTTTCATTCATGTTTCCATCCTTAAACTTTTTAGCTCTACTTGTAGACCCTGTATTGTCTTCATTAAATCGGAATTCAGTTCCACCACGATTTCTTCTTCTCGGGGTGGGGAATTCAGGTTCCCATGTCAACTGTTGTTATCTTATGTGTCCATGATTTATACTACTCTTTATATCTGCAGTTCAAACTGTCATTAACAATATTATTATGTTAGTTTAGAAATCACAAATAAAGTTCTAAAAATACATTTCTGCAGCAGATGTTCAATAACGATCCTAGAAGGTCTCTAAGTCTTCGAAACTGGGCTCTGAATAAACGTGTAATGTCCCTTAAATTCGAAAATATATTTTTTGTGTGGTTAATAAAATAATTAAGATCTAAGGTTCATCTAAATTCAACTTCGGCATTGTGTAAACTTTTTAAGAAAGATACTTGTATTCTTGATCTGGATTTCTTCTGTAGATTAATACATGGTGACCTATTTTCTTACAGTGATATTTATGTCATTTATTTATATAAAGATGTTTCTTGTATACTATGCTAGTGTTTTTTTTTTTTTTCTGTCTACTTACTTCATACTTGTTTATAATGGATATTTAACTTAACACATAAGCTAGTCTTGTTTAAGCTAACATGTCGTGGCTAACTTACCTCTGCTTCTAAAGGGAAAAGAGGTTGGATTTAATAACGAATCAACAAAAAGGTATGAAGGTATCCTATGAACTTGGGCTTACTTAGTTCATTATGAACTAATACATGAGGAACTCTTTGTTTGTAGGTACTAAGAACCAACCCTATGCTGAGTGTATTGTTTAAAAGAAGTCAATTGATCAAGAAACTAAATGTTTAAACTTGGAAACTAAAATGATGTATGCCTAGAGGAATACATACTTGCACAGAGGAGAAAACTAACCACTATAGGGAATGGGTATTAGATCTAAGTGCTAGTGGAGGTTGTTGAATATTTTAATGAAGGCCATCTGAAGGCCTCGTGGTCGCCTCCCACGTTGGCTCAGGAATAAGAGTGGTTGGTCATGTGCTCGAAACCATCATTTGCATGCTAAATTGGATGAGGGGAGTGAGCTCCCTATTTGTTGGTTTGTTTGGAAAGGGTGTGGAAAGTAGGGTTACAGGGTCATCCTTGTTGTTCAGGTATGTGCCTCATCCATGTAGATTTTAACTTTATTTGCTTTATTATTTTTTAACTGAAACGTTACTAATTCTTGACTGGTTTTGGTCACTATGGCACAATGTTTGAGCGGGGTCTGCGAGAAGAGGAAGGGAAGACCCTCAAGCGAAAATTAGCAAGCCCATGTTTAAGTATCCTTTACTTACCAGGGGGTTACCTATGTGCTCCAGAGATTATGATCAACACATAGCCTCATAACCCATGTGCTCCAGGGCTTATGCCCAACACATCATAGAAATCAATCATGTATATCAGTCTTCTGCACAATACATCACAAAAAGATCATCTCAGTATATTAGGGCTTGTGCCCAATCACATAATAAATAAATAAAGTACATTGAGGCCTATGCCCAGTACACAGCAATAGTCCTTGTCCAACAACGTCTATGCCCCAATATATGACTATATAACAAAACAGTAAAACATGTGCATTGGAGCTTATGCTCAGTATATCTATATAAGCAAAATAAATCATGTGTAGTGGGGCATATGCCCAATATAAATAAAAATATAACATCAAAGTAAATCATGTGAAGTGGGGCTTATGCCCAATATAATCAAGGTAAATTTTTTTGGATATTATATCCCTCCCCCCTTAGAACAACACCATCCCAATGTTCTAGGGACTAGAAATGATATAATGAAACAAGGTGAGGTAAGCCTCTTTCATGGTGGTTTCAATCTCCCATATGGCCTCATCAGGCCCAAAGTGCCTCCATTTCCCTTTTAATTGGAAAATAGTTCGCTTCCTGAGTTGTACCTCCCTCTTGTCCAAAATGTGAAGGGGATCTGGCATAAACTCCCCTTCAGGTTCTACCTGTAGGAAGGACCAATCAATCACATGTTTAGTATCATAGACACATTTCTTTAATAAATATGCGTGAAAGCATTATGAACTTTTACGTGAGTAGGTAAAGCTAATTCATGCGTCGGCCTCCCTTTCTTGGTCAGTATCTCAAAGGGTCCACAAAATCTTGGTGCCAACTTTCCACACCTCCCCAGGATCAATGAGCTTCTTTTTGCCTTTACTTTTAAGTAGAGATGTTCATCGACATGGAAATATTTATCTTTTCTCTTTTTATCCACATAAATTTTCTGGTGGTCTTATGCTTCTTTTAGATTATGTTGCACTGTTGTGACTAACTGTTCTAGGTCTTTCAGTAAATCTGGCCCTAGCATGAGTCTGTCTACCAGGCTATCCCAAGTCACCGTTGTCCTACACTTTCTGCCATAGAGTACCTCAAAGGGACTCATTTTGGTGGAGGTTTGGTACCCATTGTTGTATGCAAACTCTATGAGGTGCAAGTAATCCTCCCACTTCGTGGGATTGTTCATTACGTACATTCTAAGCATATCCTCCAAGATTTGATTTACTTGTTCTGTCCGTTCGTCTACCTGCGTGTGGTAGGCGATACTAAATTTTAATTTTGTCTCTAAGCCGAAAAATAAGGATCTCCAGAAGTTATCGGTAAATTTTGTATCTCGATCCGAGATGATTTCCTTGGGTATCCCATGCAATCAAAATATTTACTTCAGGAAAATGTCTGCAATGTGTACCGCTTTGTACGTTGAATTTACCAGAATAAAGTGTGTCGCCTTGGACAACTTATCAACTACTACAAAAATTGAATCATTATGTTTGTTGCTCTTTGGTGATCCCATAATGAAATCCATACTGATAACCTGCCATTTCCATTATGGAATGGGTAACAGTTGTAGCAACCCTAAAGTCTGTTATTGCTCTGCTTTGACCAGTTGGTATTCTTGGCACTTTGTGATGAATAGTGTTATGTCGACCTTCAAATTATGCCAGAAAAAAGTGTTTATTCATTGTCGATATCATATTTTGATATATCGGATGTCGAGAGTAGGGATTTCGATGAAACTCTGTTAGAATGTTGGACCCGATGTCTCCTCCATCCAGGACATAGAGTCTCTCTTTAGACAACAACAATCCTTACTCGTCTACCTTATATTCCTTATGTTGATAGAATAACCTATCCTCTTGAATCTTTTTAAGGACCTCGACATAGAAACAGTCCACCCTGCTTGTCGTTCTAATCCTATCATGCAAGTCTGAATTGGTTCGAGTCAAATTAACCTCGTACAACATACGAACTGGTCGACTTAAAGCATCAACGATTTTGTTTTCCTTTCCTTTTATGTGCTTTAATTCGAAGTGGTGCTCGTTAAGGAAGGCTAACCATCTAGCCTGCTTGGAATTTAAATCTACCCAGTCGAATAAATACTTTAGACTCATGTTGTTTGTATTTAAGAGAAAATTCTTCCCCATGATGTAGTGCCTCCACATCTTCAAGGCGTGGATAATGGCAGCTAGCTCAAGATCGTGTGTGGGGTAGTTTTGTTTGTGTTCTTTTAATTTTCATGATTCGTAACAGATTGCGTAGTCATTTTGCATGAGAGTTCCACCAAGTCCTTCTTTGCTCGCATATGTACAAACAACGAAATCCCCACTAGGATCTGCAATTTGTAGTATATGTGCGGTAGTCAAGAGTTGTTTTAGCTTTTGGAAGCTTTATTTGCATTTGGTCGTCCACAAGAATTTGTTTTCCTTCTTATGTAAGGCAGTCATGGGACAAGTAATCCTTGAAAAGTTCTCAATGAACTTTCGGTAGTAACCCGCTAGTCCCATAAATGACCTAATGTCTATGACACAAGTAGGGGTAGGCCATTCCTTGATGGCCTTAATCTTTTCTGGGTCGACGACTATCCCTTTTTCTAAAATGATGTGAACTAGTTATTGTATCTGTGGTTTGTAAATATCACACTTGCTAAACTTGGTGTAAAGTTGGCGTTCCTATAATACTCATAATACTATTCGGAGATGTTAATCGTGTTCTTCCCTACTCTTTGAGTAAATTAGTATATCATCTATAAAGACTAATACACACTTATCCATGTATTTACTAAAAAAACGGTTCATCGTGCACATAAAATTGGCTGGTGCGTTGGTTAGCCTGAAAGGCATTACCACAAACTCATAATGGCCATATCGAGTCTGAAAAGTGGTCTTGTGTATGTCTTCATCACGGATCCTTACTTGGTGGTATCCATATCGCAAGTCGATCTTTGAAAAGATCTTTGCTCCTTCGACTTGATCGAACAAGTCATCGATCCTAGGGAGTGGATAACGGTTTTTTATGGTCACCTTGTTGAGATGTCGGTAATCGAAGCACATTTGCATCTTATCGTCCTTTTTCTTTGCGAAGAGTATAGGTGCTCCCCAAGGAGACACACTAGGTCAGATATAACCCCTCTATCAATTCCTGTAACTGTAACTTAAGCTCCACCAACTCCAGTGCGCTCATGTGATATGGGGCTTTTGAAGTCGATACATATCCTGGTGTTAATTCTATGGAAAATTCTAAGTCCCGATTAGGTGGTAGTCCTCAAGAATACAGCTTTGAAGTATACGAGAACCGAATAGTTCTCAATTTTTTGTTCTCTCTCGGCTTCTACGTTTTGAATGTTAACTTCAAAAAGTCTGCAGCCCTTCCTTATGCATTTCTTTGCTTGTAGGGCGGATATTTGTCTAACATAAACCTTCTTGGGTATGCCCTAAATCTTTCTTTGATTCCAAAGGTTGTCCGTGCATAATATTGACTGTTTAAAAACCTTCTTGGGTATGCCCTAAATCTTTCTTTGATTCCCAAGGTTGTCCATGCATAAGATTGACTTGTTTAAACAGTCAAGCATGACATGGTGTTGTTCCAACCAGTCCATGCCTATTAGTACGTCATACGATCCTAAGGGTAATATATTTAAGTCTACCTTAGTTGGAAAACTGTTCATGTCTATCTCGCATTCTTTTACTAGTTCTAAAACATTCCTTTTTGTACTAGTGGCTAGTTGTACCAGCCACGATTTCTGATGTTTCTCTTTGTTTAGTTTACGTGTGTCAACAATATTGGGGGAAACATAACTTTGACAAGCACGAGGATCAATTAAAATTGAAATAGATGTGTTCAAAACTTTACCTTCTATCTGGGCCATAATGTCCTGATGGTGTGCTTGTCGGTCGTCGAGTGTTTCATAGATCCTAGGTGTGCTAGCCATGTCTTCTACTGTTGGGTTTTCTTGTAAGTTGTGTAGGACTCCATCTATCTTGTTTGGGAAATCTCTGGTATAATGGGCCCCTTGACATTTCCAACAGCTGGCATGCAGCGGGGAAGCCTTGGCTCCTTCATTTATTGCTGGTCTGTTGGAATTTTGTGCGAGCACATTTGGCCATGCACCAGGTTCGTTGAAATTTATGTTAGGTGGGAAACTATTGTTCTGTTTTCTGTATGGCAGTGGCTTAAAAGCTCATTTTCTGTTATATGAGAAGGACATAAATCTGTGTAGATTTTTGTTCACATTTTCATGTCTCAGTTGTCCATGTTCATAACAAAGTATAACCTTGTGCAAAGTGGTGTCTAGAGTTTTGGGCATGTCAAACTCAATTCTCTATTGAAAATTTGGAGGGAGACATCCCAAAAAATGTTGTATCTTGACCTTTTCATCTTTTATGTAAGGAACATAATGCAAAGGATCTAAAAATATGTTGATAAAGGCATCCATAGTTAGGGATCACATGTTTAATTCGTGGAACTTTTTTATTTTTATGTCAAAGAATCTTTCGGACATGTACTTTTCCTGGAATATTTTGTTGAAAGTAGTCTGCCTGATATCCTTTACTTCGTCCCTCTTAGTATGTTTCAGGTCTCTCCACCACCTGGATTCCTTTCCATTCAAGTTGTAAATGGCCAGCCAGGCCTTCATCTTGCTGGAGTAGTTATGTACTTGAAAGTATTTATTCATGCCCAGGAGCCATTCTCCATCCTTCTCTCTGATATTTATTTCCCCTTCATAAGTTGAGGCTTTGATCTTTCGAAATCCCCCCTAAAGGCTATCATCATTTTTCCACCTTTTCTTGCAAGGGGAGGGTGAGCCATCACAGGAAGAGATTTGATATTCTTCTTCTATGAAGTCAGTGGTGTGTTCTTCTCGTCCCTCCTCTCTTGGACTGTTGGTCCTAATTTTATGATGACAATTTTCTTTGGATTTGTTTGTTGGGTGGGTGGACTGTCTATGGGGGTTTACCCCTTTCAAGATCTGAAGTGGAGCTTCATTTATTGCTTTCTGTTCTCATCTTCCATTCAAGTTGTCATCCTTGAAACTCTGTAGATCTTCTTGTAGACTCTATATAGTATTCATTAAGTCAAGATTCAGTTCCACCACAAATTCTTCTTCTCGGGGTGGGGAATTTAGGCTCCCATGTCGATTTTTTTTTGGGGGGGAAAAAGGTGTAATTTTATTTCTGCAAACAAAATTACATTCAGTAGATACACTTAAATGTGTATTTCAATTTTAGTTGATAGCTCCTTTTGGAAAAGACATTTAGATTCTTCTATGAAATCCAGATAGTAACATAAGATAGAACAATTACATTGCTTTTGAAGATATGCTGCCATGTTCATGACAAAATTTTCAACCTATTCCAAAATAGTAAACAGAGTTCTGCAGACTATTCGGATGACAATCATGTTGTGCACACAAAATTAATATATAATTCATGTAAAAAGTTTATAAAATATGATATAGATGTGTAGCTATAAAGTAAAGACAAAAAATTATGAAAGTTGTTCATTCGCTGAAGGGTCTGTGATATAAATCCTGAATAGTACCCTCTCTGTGTTCCCTTATCTTCCAAAGTTTGATGGCCATATACAACCCCTCCTTCGAGGCTTTGTCCGCTTCTTGGTTGTTTTCACTGTAAACATGTCAGCAAGAGAAGGAAACAAAAGTGTTTAGAACCTCTTTAATAGACAATAAGATAGTGGCAAGTCTTATATTTCTGCATTGTTGAGTCCCTTTTGTCCAATTAATAACATTCATAGAGTCACCCAAAAAAAATAGATTTCTACTCCTTTCTCTGCTGCAAAGACCAGGAGGAGTTTGAGGCTCATGAGTTTGATAAGTTTTTACTGCCTTCCCCTAAACCCACTACTAGTTCAAAGAAATGGGTCTGAGAAAGAAATAATAGTGCCCCTTCCCCACAATAATTATCTTGTGTTGCTCCATCAAAAAATCCCCAGGGCATCGATTTGTCCAGTTCAAGTTCCAAAGCCTTCCTCTGTTTGATGGTTTTGATATATTGGGGAAAGGAATAAAGAAAGCCACAAGTGAGGCCTACTGTAACTTCAGGAGTATAGGATTTATCAGCAAATATAAGATTGTTTCTCGCCAGCCAAACACCCCATATTTGTTGGAATATCTTTCAGAGTGGTGTGTTCTGAACTAGTAGATGATAGCTAGTGCTCAGTATTAAAGTTTTAATGTATTGTCATTGATGGCAATCTACTATAAAGAGAAGGGGAACTGATGTCAAATGGATGTGGCAATCTACTGCAAAAGAGGCAGGCACGCAGGTATCAATGGATAAAATCAAACAGTGGGAGGTGCTAGAAATTCAGACTAAATCGGAAATCGGAAAAACTCTTAATCCTGTTGAGCGGGCGGGAAAAAATCTTAATCGGAAATCAGAAGATATTTACATCAGAAGCTGAATGAATTTCCCAGCCGCAACGGTGGAAAATCAAAGGTTAAAGACGTGCGACTAAAAGACTGATAAGCATCGGCAATCAGAGCGCTTTTGACTTCGGACGCGGAGTTTCTTTGGGAGCCGCAACGGTGGAAGCAACAAAGACAAGTCATCCAAAGCAATCGGAAGTCGGAAGATATTTACATCGGAAGCTGAATGACTTTCCCAGCTGCAATGGCGGAAAAGGAAAGGTTAAAGACGCGCGCAACTAAAAGACTGATAAGCATCGGTAGTCAGAACGCTTTGGACTTCGGACGTGTAGTTGCTTTGGGAGCCGCAACGGCGGAAGCATAGTGTATTTCTCATCCGCAACAGCGAAAGTCCACAACTCAACAATCAACCGACTAAGGCAAATATATCGGAGAAGAATACCGAGACTGAAGCCGATTAGCTTTCCGCATTGACGGGGGTATAAGCAAAGTAAACTTCCAATGAATTTAAACAAGTAGCGGCTCAACTCCAGCATTGGACACGGTCTTTCTGAAGAATCACGAGATGTCTATCTTTCAAGCAATTGATGACCAAAACCGCAGAAGGAGATGAACAACACAGATGTCTTAATGAGCAGAGGAAGTCTCCATATTCAGAATCGATCCCAGGGCTCTTTGAACTGGAAGCAGTGGAACATGAAGAGTCTAGCACAGTGGAATGCAGAGAGTCAGGCAAGCTGGGTATTCGAAGGGTCTTTCAGTTAGAGATG
>LPNX010886453.1:0-33116 GCA_001517045.1 Pseudotsuga menziesii
AAATAGGTGAGCCAATCAAAAGTTATAGCCGAAGAAAATAGCCTACATTTTGTGTTAGATTGACGTTAGTCCATTTAAAATTAAATAAAAAATAGAAAAAAATAATAGATTTAAATAAAAATTACATATTTAGAATCTACACAGAGAGTTACACAAGTGTGTGAATTTTCATTAGCAATGGACAAGCGTGGCATATGAAAAATCATGCACGAAATAGGAGAGGTGGTACAAAACATGTTTTATGTCATAAGATAGTCCAAACCACTTGGTTTGGCAACTTGAACCTAAAACCAAAGCAGCCAAGTCATCCACCATGTAGGTTGGAAAAAAGGTGCCCACCAAAATTCTAAATTTAAATCAAACGTGCGTGTAGTTTAAAACGTAATGCGCATGCACTAGAAGTGCACTTGCACTTCTAAGTGCGTACGTGTTAAACATGTTGATGTATTTGTAATTTTGGAATGTATTCATCTATGTATCTTATGTATTGTAACCCAATGTTTATTCCAGGATATATCTATAATGTAATTGAGTCATGGTGTCATGCCCCGATGTTCCGATCGGGAGAATCAATAATGTAAACAAGTCATGTCAAGTCATAGTGGGTAACCCTCCGATTGTCTAAGGATTAAAGTCCCCGTAGTTCCGGGGCACTAGGGTTATTAGACTCTCCTAGTAGAGGTCGGCCTTAGTAGGGTTTTAGTCATGTCGGGATTAGTATAAATAGAGAAATGGAGTCTCTATTTATCATACAACTCATACACACTCAAGTGTAGCGCATAGTTGAGGAAGGAGAAGACACTGGGGCTAGACAAGAAGAAGATTATTGTTGTCGAGAGATCACTTACTGTTTTGGGGCTTTTCTATTTTGGTGTTGATTCTATCTCTGAGGAAGTTGCGGGGCTTTCACCATTTATGGTTTCCCCGAGGATAAACATCGTGTTCATTGTCTCTTGTGTTTGATTGCTATGCTTGTTATTCTCTCAGTAAAGATCCTAATATAATGCTAGCTTAATGATGAAATTCTAACATGGTATTAGAGCTAACCTGAGAAGAAGACACTGTACAGCTGTGGGAACTAGGGCTTCCTAGTTTATGAATCTTCCTCCACAGATTTTCAGCAAAAGTAAGGTGGAATAACTCTCCTCCTTAGGGCGCATCTTTCTGTTGAAGCAGAATCCAATTCTGAAGTTTTTCAGTTTTGGACCCAACACTACTGTCGAAAATTAGGGATTTTCACAGAAGAGTAATTTTTCAGTGAGCCCAGGCCTGGATTGATCTCCTCCCCAAAATCGAAGTTAGGGATAAATTTCAAGGAATTTGGGTGGACAGATCTCTAGAAAAGCAAAACCCTAATTTGCTATTGAACCAGCACTGCAGGATTTCAGGTCAAGTTTCAGATCCGACATCTTGAACCTGGTAAGATCTAAAATCTTTTGTATTTCCATTTGAGGTTCTCAGTTAAGATGTCTCATCATACCAAGCTTGATGAAAAGCTTAAGGTAGCTGATAACTTTCGAGCTTGGACGTATAGGATCTCCCTGGTCTTGGAAGAGAATGAGTTGGACTCCTATATCAATGAGGAGGTTCTAGTTCCAGAAGGAGATGAGGCTAAGGCCTTACATAAGAATAATTTGGTTATGGCAAAGAGAATCATTGCTGATTCTATCAAGGATCATCTCATACCACAGGTGTCCTCCCTCAAGACACCTAAAGCTATGTTTGATGCCCTAACCAAATTGTTTGAAGGGAAGAACATAAACAGGAAGATGACTTTGAGAAATCAATTGAAGAATGTAAAGATCCAGAATGCTAAGACTATCCAGTCTTACTTTACAAGGGTTTCTCAAATCAAGGAGTAGCTAGAAGCAGTAGATGAAGAAGTGGAAAATGAAGAGATTGTGATGACCACCTTGAATGGTCTTCCTAGATCATGGGTCTCTTTCATTCAAGGAATCTGTGCCAGAAAGAAGTTAATCAAGTTCAGCAGACTATGGGAAGAATGCTCTCAAGAAGAATCTAGGATAGTAGCTCGAGAAGAGAAGATGGGTAGTGAAGATCAAGCTCTCACAGTTCACTCCAAGAAAAACAAGAGGAGCAATTATCACTTTAAAGGTAAGATCTCACACTCTAGAAAAGATCTAAATACTATTAGATGTTACACATGTGATGAGAAATGTCACATATCCAAATTCTTCCCTAACAAAAGAAATCTAAGAAAGAATAACAAGAGAAGACATCATGCCCATGCTGCAGAGGATGATGAACCTTCCACAAAGAGAATCAGACAAGAGAGTGATGACTCTTCAAGTGAGGATGAATATGTATTGATCTCCACTCTCACGGGAACTATTTCATATGGAAGCAATGATTGGCTTATAGACAGTGGTGCTTCCAAGCACATGACGGGATTCAAAGAATCATTTGTGAAGCTATATGAACATGAGTCACCTCACAAGGTGAAGCTTGGGGATGACTACCAGTATCCAATAAAAGGTGGTGGTGAATCCTTCTATAAGCTAGACTTGGGAAAGTATTTGAAGATGAAGAATGTATTATTTGTTCCAGGACTAAAGAAGAACCTCCTCTCCATATCTGCATTGGATGCAAAAGGAATGAGGGTTCCTTTTGTAGATGGCCAAGTTCTTATGTGGCCAAAAGGAAAGACTTTTGACGATGCAATCGTGATTGGAGAACAAGAAGGAGGTCTATACAAGTTGAAGGGCCAACCAGATCAAGCTTTGATTCATGACACAATAGAACCAAATGAACTTTGGCATAGAAGACTTGCACATGTGCATTACAAAGCACTACCACTTGCAAGAAAAGTTGTTGAAGGTCTTCCAAAAATTCAAGAAAAACATGAAGGGGTCTGCAAAGGATGTGTGAAAGGAAAGAACACAAAGAAGACATTTCCAAGTAGCGAAAGCAAAGCAAAAGGAATCTTGGAAATCATACACTCCGATGTATGTGGACCAATGTCATCAAGCTCACTAAGCAGGTATGTGTACTATGTTTCTTTTATTGATGACTTTTCTAGGAAGACATGGATTTACTTCATGAAGAATAAAGATGAAGTGTTTAGCAAGTTCAAGGAATTCAAAGCCTTGATCAAGAACTAGACTGAAAAGAAGATCAAGACTTTTCGATCAGACAATGGCGGAGAATTCACTTCAAATGAGTTCAAGGAACTATGTAAGGACTCAGGGATTAAGAGGGAGTTGTCCACTCCTTACAATCCACAACAGAATGGGGTTGTAGAGAGGAAGAATAGAACCATCATGGAAGCTGCAAGAGCTATGCTTCATGATCAAGATCTTCCTATGCATCTTTGGGCAGAAGCAGCCAAAACAGCAGTGTATGTACAGAACTGTACTCCACACAGAGTACTCGAGAACAAGACTTCTAAAGAAGTCTTCACCAACAAGAAACCAAAATTCAGCCATCTCAGAATATTCGGCTGTCCTGTATACATACACATTCCAAAAGAGAAGAGAACAAAATTAGATCCTTCAGGAAAGAAGGGTATATTTGTGGGATACTCTGAAAGCTCGAAGGCTTACAGAATATACTTCCCAAGATTCAAAAAGATTGACATCAGCAGGGATGTAACATTTGACGAAGATTCAGCCTACATCAAATCCAGAAAGAAACCTGCTGAAGAACCTAAAGAAGCAGAAGCTCCTAGAATTCATGATACAATCATGAACGAAGAAACTCAAGAAGAAGATCGAGAATTTGAAGAACCACAAAGACATGTAGATCCACCACAGGAGAAGAATCCTCACAAGAGGAAACCTACTTGGGTACGAGAGATTATCCAATGTGCAGAAATATATGGGGTTCTAGAAGAGAATCTCAAAGAAAGAAAGAGGACCAGATCCTGTTCTAGCTATGTAGCTCTACTATGTGACTTTATTGATAAAGAACCTTCCGAGTATGAAGAAGCAGCAGAATGAAAAGAATGGAAGGATATGATGATCAAAGAGTATCAATCGATCATGAAGAATGATGTTTGGAATGTTGTCCCAAGACCAGAAGGGAAGTCAATTGTAACTTCCAAATGGATCTACAAGATCAAGCATGCTGCAGATGGTAGCATTGAAAAGTATAAGGAAAGATTTGTGGCTCGAGGTTTCTCTCAGAAAGAAGGAATAGACTATGAAGAAACCTTTGCACCTATAGCCAGATACACTTTCATCAGACCAGTACTTGCTCTGGTTGCAGTGATGAAATGGAAGATACACCAAATGGATGTCAAGACTGCTTTCTTGAATGATGTAGTAGAAGAGGAAGTATATGTGGAGCAGCCACTCGGTTTTGAGACACATGACATGGAGTCTCATGTGTGTAGACTGAAGAAAGCCCTATATGGTTTGAAACAGGCACCCAGGACATGGTATGGCAGAATTGACAGCTTTCTATCCAGTTTGGGCTTTACCAAGAGTAAAGCAGATTCCAACCTATTGTGCCCCTACCCAACAGCCTTTAAAAAACATTATTTCATCAAATAAAATTGTATTTTATTTTTGATGAAATGTTTGAATTTCATATAGCAAAACTAAAGAATTAACAGCTATTGAAATGGTAACATTCCAGAAGCTATTGAAACATGAAATTCAATGTTTTTAAAGAAACCTTTGTGAACTATGGATTAGTTGACAAAATCACTATTTTGAAATTATTATTTTGAGTGGATAAGTGTTAATAATTGGTCATAACTTAGTAGTGATTTCTTATCCAATCATTTATTATTCAACTATGTGGTTTTGTTTTGAAATTGGAAGGCTGATTATTGTATTGATGACACCTTATAAATGGGTAATTTTGATTCAATTATTCATTTAACGATGGATATTGAAAGATAAAACCATGCATTCAATTTAAGAGTTTGAAAAATATTTTACTAAGCCTATCTTATTATTTTTGCTATATTATTAAAAGTGTTGAATAAGTAAAGATCAAATAAGTATATTTATAATTAATAGACTTTATTTATTTTTTATTATTTATACAAGATAAATAAATCTTTTAATTATTTTGTATAAATATAATAAATAAAGTTTTTTGATCTTTTAAATGTTTACCTAGAAAATTAGGTATAATTAACACTTTATTTTAATTTTATCATATTTGCAAAAACACCAGGAATTAATGTGAATTTTTTTAAAGGCTCAGAAATGAGCATACTTTTCTTTTTTATTGAAGATTATTGTTTAATTTATCCACCAGTTATTCATAAAGGCACGTGGTTATTAATGAAGATTGAAGGAGCTATTAATTCAATGGAAAGGTTTGTGAATTTTGTTTTATCCACAACGGGATCCTCATATTAAACCAGCTATCTGTTCTCCGATATTGTAGAGATTTGAGAGATGTCAGCCGAATCTATGGATTATTATATTGTTAATAATGATAAAACAAATATCCTGTAGATGCTGAAATGTTTTAATTGCATATATTGAAACAAATCGCAGATTTTGAAAACGCCAAAAGAGCTGGAAAGATCATTGGTTAAGCTATTTATTTTCTCATGATTGAATTCTGTTTACACTTCTTTCTTTTATTAGGTGTTTTGTTTTTCATGTGCAAATGCTAAGGAGATTGTTTTGATTCTGGAAATTTACAGGAGACGACTTTTATTCTCTGTCAGTTATTAAAAACGCGTTTTCAAATAATAGGCGTTTTTCCAAGCCACGTTGTGAACAAATGGAGACAGATCTGAAAAATCTGCGACATGGGTTTTTCTCAGAACGGACCCATTTAGTTGTACTCGCGTGGATTTTGCCAAAAAGTGATGGATTCTAGGATATTTCGAGGGTTTTCTGGACGCGATTTTTGTAGTTGCGGCCGGCAAAATTTCACCTGTGTAAAACCTAATTTGGATTCCGTTTTTGGTTATTTAAGCAGATTGGAATTTGCTGGAATGGAAAGTGGAACGTGGGGGCTGCCAAAGCTGAAGATATTTCTCTCTTGTAAGCTCATCAAACACTGCTGCCAGGAGGTCGATAGTTGATGGAGAGGAGACAACAAGACTGTGGCTTGATTTATCTGCAATTTTAGACAACTATCTGTCTTCAGCTACGATATATTGAACTGGTGATATTTTTAATATATGTTTACAGTTTGTATACTTGGCATATAGTTTTGATATCTATCAGTCTTGTCATTTCTTTTCTATTTTATCTATGTTTGTTATAATTCTCTAAAGAATTTTGCAAATATACATGTCTTGTACGATTATCGATTTTTAATCTTGCTGATATGTCATGTTGTTTAGTTAATGATCGATATCATTGTTTATATAATATGTAATGATTACTATATGGTTTTGTTAATGTTTAAATTTATTTAAATATTATCAAGTGTATTCATGCAGTATTCTTATCAGCATAGTTCGATTCCAGGTTTAATATTCTTTTCACTCTTGATAAGGATAAGATCGAAAATAGATTAATATGCTGTTTCTTTTAAATTATTTTATGGAAAACAGCCATTGAATTACATTAAGGTTCTTTCCTGATTTTTTTGTAATTAATGTATATTTGTTAATAATACAATTTTATAATTATTTTAACATGTTAATATTTGATTAATTTTGTGATTATTATATTATAAGTTAAGATTAATTGCATAGATTTAGTTCATAGACTAATTTAATTATATTAATAATTCATTAGTAATTAGATTAACTAGTTTAATTTTGTACATCTGTTAACAAGTTTGTTGTGTATATTTGTAAGTATTTGATAGATTTAACAATAGTTTCATTTTAGTTTTAGACTTTCAGGCTAACAGAGCCTTTAAACCTGTCGGAAGCAACCATCCCAAACAGCTTGTAACCTGCTCTAAGGATCTCGGTCTGGGTTGTCTTCCCCGTTGCGTGCATAGTCACTTATGCCCGTCAACACAACCTTTACTACAAGGTGGAAGATGGCAACCCGATGATACTTCTACTATATGTAGATGATCTGTTTGTGACAAGTATGGATGGGTTGATTGCTGATACGAAGAGAAAGCTTACTGCTGAGTTTGAAATGAAGGACTTGGGAATGATGCATTATTTCCTAGGTATGGAGGTGTGGCAGACTACAGATGGAATCTTTCTTGGATAAGGAAAGTATGCAGTAGATATCCTGAAGAGATTTGGGATGATGGACTGCAAGGCATTAACCACACCTATGGCATCAAACCTGAAGCTATTGAGTAATGCTTCATCAGAGACAGTTGATGTCACGATGTATCGTCAGATGATTGGGTCCTTGATGTACCTAATGAACACAAGACCAGATATTTGCTTTGCTATGAACACCTTGAGCCAATACTTGACAGATCCGAGACATGTTTACTTGATTGCTGCAAAGCATATTCTGAGGTACCTGAAGGGTACAGTTGATTATGGGATCAAGTATAAGGCTAATCAAAGGATTAACCTGAAGGGTTATGTTGATTCAGATTGGGCAGGCAGTGCCATTGATAGGAAGAGCACTTCAGGGTGTTGCTTCAGTATGGGATCAAGTGTGATCTCATGGTTTAGCAGGAAGAAATCCTGTGTGGCACTGAGTATAGCTGAAGCAGAGTATGTTGCAGCCTATTCAGCTAGTTGTGAGGTAGTATGGCTGAGGAAGCTACTGTCTAATTTGTTTGATCTCCAGTTAGATGCTACTTGTATATACTGTGACAACCAGAGCTGTGTAAAGTTGTCAGAGAATCCAGTATTCCATGACAAGTTGAAGCATATTGAGATCAAGTATCACTATATCAGGGATATGGTGCAGAGAGGAGCAGTGAAGCTCCAGTATGTTGTGACAGACGAACAGATAGCTGATGTGTTGACTAAGCCATGGGCTAGGGTGAAGTTTGAGTACTTCAGGGAGAAGCTTGGTGTTCTCCAAATAAAGGTTCCTCCCAAGAGGAAGTGATGTGTCCGTGCTGTGCCATTTTGACATGGTGAGAGGATTGGTTCCTTCCATGATCAGATGTAAGTGTTGTGCCATTCTGACATGGTGAGAGGACTGATTCCTTCCATGGTCGAATGTAAGAGCTGTGACATGGTGAGAGGATTGGTTCCGTCCATTTTCAGGTATATGTAGATGCCACATCCAGCATGAAAAAGGGCTGGCTCTGTGAAGACACATCTAGTATGAAAAAGGACTAGCTCTGTGTAGATGGCACATCCAGCATGAAAAAGGGTTGGATCTATGGAGGCTCATCTAGTATGAAAAAGGACTAGCTCTGAGTAGTTGCCACATCTGGTACGAAAAAGGACCAGCTCTGTGATGCCTCATCTAGTATGAAAAAGGACTAGCTCTGAGAAGGATCATCTATTATGAAAAAGGACTAGCTCTGAGTAGCTGCCACATCTGGTATGAAAAAGGACCGGCTCTGTGATGCCTCATCTGGTATGAAAAAGGACCAGCTCTGTGATGCCTCATCTAGTATGAAAAAGGACTAGCTCTGAGAAGGCTCATCTAGTATGAAAAAGGACCAACTCTGTGATGCCTCATCTGGTATGAAAAAGGACCAGCTCTGTGATGCCTCATCTAGTATGAAAAAGGACTAGCTTTGAGAAGGCTCATCTAGTATGAAAAAGGACTAGCTCTGAGTGGCTGCCACATTTGCTATGAAAAAGGACCAACTTTGTGATGCCTCATCTGGTATGAAAAATGACCAGCTCTGTGATGCCTCATCTAGTATGAAAAAAGACTAGCTCTGAGATGATACATCCAGTATCAAAAAGGACTGGCTCTGTAGAGGTTCCTATGACAAGAAGAATCAAGAGATAGCACCTGTGATGATGCCCAGTGATGATCCAGATTGAGTGATGATGATCCAGATCCAGTGATGATGATCCAGATCGAGTGATGATCCAGATCCAGTGATGATGCCTAGTGATGATCTAGATCCAGTGATGGTGATCCAGATCCAGTGATGATGTCCCATGATGATCCAGATCGAGTGATGATCCAGATTCGATGATGAAGATGACTTGAAGATGAAGATGAATTGAAGAGGAAGAAGACTTGAAGATGACGAGGACTTGATGATGATCCAGAAGATACAGAGAAGAAGACTTATGCTGAAAATTGTGTCAAAAGAATACCTTCCTAGTTAATGTATCTATAATGTAATTAAGTCATGGTGTCATGCCCCGATGTTCCAATTGAGAGAATCAATAATGTAAACAAGTCATGTCAAGTCATAGTGGGTAACCCTCCGATTGTCTAAGGGTTAAAGTCCCTGCAGTTCCGGGGCACTAGGGTTATTAGACTCTCCTAGTAGAGGTCGGCCCTGGTAGGGTTTTAGTCATGTCGAGATTAGTATAAATAGAGAACTGGAGTCTCTATTTATCATACAACTCATACACACTCAAGTGTAGTGCATAGTTGAGGAAGGAGAAGACACTGGGGCTAGACAAGAAGAAGATTACTGCTGTCGGGAGATCACTTACTGTTTTGGGGCTTTTCTATTTTGGTGCTGATTCTATCTCTAAGGAAGTTGCGGGGTTTTCACCATGTATGGTTTCCCCGAGGATAAACACTGTGTTCATTGTCTCTTGTGTTTGATTGTTGTGCTTATTATTCTCTCAGTAAAGATCCTAATATAATGCTAGCTTAATGATGAAATTCTAACAAAACACATGTGCATGCATCTATTAAGTTAAAACTTTGTTTTGATTTTATTTTCAAGCATTTGCAATGGAATGATGAGGAGGAGGAGGAGGAGGAGGATGACAATGATGATGATGAGGATGATTACTATGATGATGAGGATGAGGATGATGATGATGACGACGATGACGATGATGATGAACAATGATGGTGATGATGATGATGATCACTATGACTATGACTATGATGACGATGATTATGATGATGATGATGAATACGATGACGAGGATGACGACGTTGATGATGACCATGACAATGACGACGAACAATGATGATAACGATGATGACGACTATGATGATGATGATGATGATGACGACAATGACAATGATGATGACAATGACGACGACGATGATGATGATGATGACGATGACGATGACGATGATGTTGATGATGATGATCACGAATAATATGACTATGATGATGATGATTACGATGAGGAGGAGGATGATGACTATGATGGTGATGATAATGATGATGATGATGATGATGATGATGACAATGATGATGAGGAGGATGATGACTATAATGATGATGATTAGGATGAGGACAATGAGGAGGAGGAGGATGATGATGATGATGATGATGAGGATGAGGATGAGGATGATGATGATGACGATGATGATGAGGAACAATGATGATGATGATAATGATAAGGATGACGACAATGATGATGATGAGGATGATAACTATGATAATGATGGTGATGATGATGAGGATGAGGATGAGGATGATGATGATCACGATGACTATGACTATGATGACGATGATTATGATGATTATGATGATGAGGATGATGATGTTGATGACGACGATGATTATGATGCTGATGAGGATGGTGATGACTATGATGATGAACAATGATGATGATGATGATGATGATGATGATGATGATGAAAATGATGATGATGACGACGATGATGAGGAACAATGATGATGATGATGATAACTTTATCCCTGCTTCTCCCACACACCTAGGAGATGAGGAACCAACCAAAATTTTGCCCAAGACCCCTTCTCAACCTGCCTATAATGAACCCGAAGCTCCACCTTTTACACACAAGGATGAAAATAAGTCAGAGATTGATCGGTTGAGGTAGATCTCAACAAAAAAAAACTGCAGATTAAAGAGGAAAGTATAAGGTATAGGGGGGAGTTGAAAAAATAATTATATGTATTAGAGGGCATGCTATATGACACTAAGAGGATGTTGGTAAGATTATTTCCCCTCAGAAAACTGGTACAAAATCTATATAGAAGAAACACCTCATTACAGGTTGAGAATAAGGCATTCAAAGAAGAATTGCAGCTTGTCAAGGGGGGGGAATGTCAAGAAGTAGCCTCAAAATCTTGGATGAGGCATATTTTATGAAAGAATGATACATTCCTTATTTATGAATCATAGTTTGAGTGGGTATAGACAAGCATGTTTGCATTTTGGATAGTTATATTTTCTTAAAAACAAGCCCTAATTTGAGAAATGGGTGCATATATTCACAAAACATAGGTATTAACAAAAAGAGAAGTGAAGTCAGCAAGAGAGGAAAAGACATGCTTGGAAAAAATTGTGAGAGCATGCATGGATGAAGCTCAGGTGAAAAAGAAAACAAATTGACAGTTTTGTGAACCTTCGGGAGGGAACCTAAATATGGAGGTATGAAGTCTGAAATTTTGGTAATTTCGAGAACTTTTGTAGCGTCTGTAGTACAAAATCAAGAAATGCGCTATGAAAGGTTTGGAAAATGCAGTTTTTCAATACTAAAGGCCAGAATCAAATGGGAAATCCTAGTGACAATGAGTTCATGTTATGTTTTTCTTAATGTGGATATAGTCATCAAGGAAAGGGTAACAACATGCACAGGTTGGTCTGCTCATTTGCATACCTATACAGTTCCTATTCACAAACCCTAATTCTGGATGTAACTAGGGTTTGATGTAACTTCATTTTGGAGACAAGAATGAGGCATCGGTTGGTTGGGTAGCCTGTTATATATTTCAAAACACTTCATTGGTACTTCATAAAGCATGGATTTTGGTAAAAGTTTAAGTTGGAATGTTATTCAATATTTTGCATAATCTTAGTAACTTTTGCATCGCTGATGATGTAAAATAGAGAAAAGTGCTACAAAAGTTCTGGAAAACACAGTTTTGCAGCACCAAAGGCCAAAAATTAATGAGGAACACTAAAGAATTTTTCAATGTTGCTCCATCTCAGCTAATAAGTCAAAGTTTGACTTTTATATGGACAGATTGACACCAAGGTAGTATAAAAAGCATGTTTGTAAAAAAAATTCCTTCGAAGTAATTAAGAAGTCTTAGTTAGATTTAAGTCCCAAAAATAGCAGAATGGTTAACATAAGTTATTTGTAACCATTCCTAAAGGTTAGAGTTAGTTTTCTTATGTGTCACAAGTTATGTAACTATTTTCTATTTTGGGAAGAGAGATAGAGGCTCTAATTTGTAACTCAAAATGTAGCTTTTTCTCTATATATGGGATGAAAAAGACTTGGTGAGGGTTGATTGAGACCCGATAGAAGAGAGACTACTGTGTGATGTAAATGTGAATTTGTGGATATTAATAAAAGATTTTGAGCATGAAGTATGGAAGATATCACATAGATTCATGTGTTATTATTCTACAGTCTGTAAAATTTCTCATGTGTGTGTCTATTTCTTTGTTCACTTCCCATACCATTTATCTTATATGTATTTAAGTGAGAGTATATAAGTTGGAATTCATAATTTATGCTCTCATTCATCATAATTGAATGATATCACATATTCCCTCTAAAATTAATGTTGAATTCACCCATGTTAGGTGCTCAATGTTAATGGTTTTTTTTCTTTTTCCATTTTCATCATTGAAATCCTAAGGTTGTCTGCAAAAATGATACCTACCCTACCTCTATGATAAATTTCATGATGGTTTCCAATTTTTTTGAAAATATCTCCATCATTTTGACTCCATGCCCAATGGTTTTCCCCTGAATGTGTCAGCCAATAAATTTTTTAGAAAAAACCCTATCATTGCCTATAGAGCTGACCTATGTTTAGTTGTTAATCCTTATTTGAAGAATCATGAGTCGGCAAAAAAATTGAGAGAGCCCTCTCTGGTTGAAAAATTCAGAGTCCAACGTAAAGTAGATTTGAAAAGGTTACCTTGGAAACTTTTTCCCACAATTGGAGGAATTTTCTGAGTGATAACAAGGTCTTTAGCATTAGTTGGTTTCTTGTTGTCACCATGACAAGATGCTAGAGATACATGCCCCTGAAAATGTCAAACATCTTCCACACAAGAAAGTTAGTGACAAGTAACATAGGAACAAGTGGCAACCTCTGCAAGCATGATAAATATAATGAAGAAACTCTAAACTAATGCATAAACAACAAGAAGCTAATGGGTAAAAGATGAGAAAAATAAGCAAGATGTACTTATCCCTGTTTGTCGAAATTGCATTGACAAGAAAAGATAACTTGCAAGAGCATAAATATTAATAAACAAATATTTAATAACTAAATTTTGATTTGAATTTTGATCAAAAGTTATTAAAACATTTAACATTTAAATTAATTATATTAAAATCTAAAATATGTAAAAATTAAAAATATTTTAAAATAACTCATTTTTCATAATTAAGCCTCGAGGGGTAACTTAGTTAGTTGGATCTTCCGGTACCAAGACATAATATGGTTGAGGTCAGGGATTCAATTCTCTTGATACTTTGGGGTTAGGAATCAATGTAATGTCGACAAGGTGAGGCCCCTTTGGGTGGGCCCCTTGGCTTGGATATGTGGGTGTAGTGAGCTCTCGGGGCCGTGAACCATGTTGGAAAAAAACCTCAATTTTCATATTTAGAGAGTTATGAATTATTTTATGCCTTCTTTGATAGATATGATCATTACAAAACAAACAACACCATACTCGTAATCACCAACATTCCCCTTTAATGATGCCTAGGAAGAAAGAATAAAAATGGAGGAAGATGGAATTACATTTAATTTTTTCCAAATCTACCTCCACATATATTTGGGCATAGGAAAAATACCAATTTTGACTCAATTTTGTCAATATATTTCCCCAGAGAATTGTCAATCATTCTTAATGAACCATCGTTCTAGCAATGGAGAGGGAGGTGCGATAATCTCACCTAATTAACTTAGACTATTTAGAACACATTAATTTTAGGGTCAAAATATGCTGACCATTTTTTGAGGTACATTCCCCTCGTTCCCATCAAGTAAGTCCTATTTCTAGAAATAAGGTCTCTAACCTCCTTTAACTCAAAGAGGAAAGCATAGAAACCCCATTCATAAAATATAGTAAGAGAGTTTTCCTTTGATCATCACTATCCATTTTATTGCATCTAGACATCCATAGATTTCAAGGATGGTCAAAGGATCATGAATTTAGAAATGAAACCCCTTTCAGTGAAAGTGAGGGATTTGCGGGGAGGGGAAAAACATGAAGATTCACTTTAGGGATTACTTCAAGTTTTTTATGAAACAAGAGGACTATGACTTGGTAAAAGGCTTTCCCATTGAATTAATGAGAGCATGGAAAGCGATCGCTTCCTTGGCTAAAGGGAGAACATCCACCCCTAGACCCATATCTTTGGGGGAAATGATGGTGCACTAGAGTGAGTGAGGGTTCTAGAGGGTGGAAAGAGAAGGTAGTGAAGTAATGACATCCTTGCAAATTATTGGACAATATGCAAAACTTAGTGAGAGATTTAGATCTATGTTCTTTTACCCATAACTATCTTAATTATTGATTTTGTTGACATAATTACTTCTTGTAATAAAAAGATAAGGATAATTTGCTTTGCATTATTTTGTTGTTTAAACTTCTTCTTCATTGAATTTGAACATGAATCTCTACCCTAAACTTGAAATTTAAGAAAATATCCTAATATTAAAATATAAAGTTTAATTTAATTTTCAATATATCTACCTTTTTTTCTTTAATCAATTTATTTTTCATGCAATAAAATGTTGGGTATATGTTATATTATTTGCAAGTGTGTATGTAGGGGAGGTGCACCTATCAACGATGCGTTTAACGATCCCTATCAACACCTTGTCTATTTTTGGAAATTTTATAAAAATATGTAATTTAATCCCGATTAAGGGATTGGGATCTGTTTTTCTAATCCGTGTTAACGGATTAGGGTATTAGAGGCTACGAAATACCTATATTGTATTGTGAAGGATTCATAATGATTATGAAAAAATAGGAGGCATGACTCTAAGGTTTGCTAGTTTTCCCGGTTTAGGGTTTCTAAGGTAAATCTCTATGTTTATGTGTGAATGTTGTGGTGTAATATTTGTTTTGATTAAAGAGTCAGTATGCGTTGCTTCTTTACACAGTTTTAAAACTTACATGTGGTATCAAAGCTTGATTATTGGGATAAGGGGGATGCCTTTGTTACTGAGGGTTTAATGCGGTTGATAGATCTTGGATCTATGATAAACCTTGGTTCAGTGGGAACTTTGTAGTGTTGATTTGTGCATTGAAAGAGAATGGTGAGTAGTTCAAGAATTAAGATCAAGCAATTTAACGACTAGAATTTTGAGCTATGGAAGCTCAAATTGGAGGATCTTCTTGTAGATTGGGAACAATAGATTATTGTGGATCCAGGTACTAAACCTGCCGCAATGTCACAAGATGATTGGGATAAATTAGAAATAAGGGAAAGGAGTAAAATACGAGTGTGATTATCAGACTCTTTGTTGTTGAAAGTATCTGGTGAAGATAGTGTAGTAAAGCTTTGGGCTATGGAGTTTGTATCAATCAAAACCCCTTGTGAATAAGTTGTTTTTGCAAAAGAAAATGTTTCACCTTAGAATGGATGAAAATGACACTGTAACATAGCATGTGAATGTCTACAATACTATAGTAAGTTAGATAACCTCGGTTGGTATTAAAATAGCCGAAGAAGATACATGTATTACATTATTGTGTTCTTTTCTAGATTCCCAGGACAACCTAATTGTTACAATAGGTAGTGCTAGCCAAGCGACCTTAAAATTTGGTGAAATAGTATCATCCCTATTATCATAAGAGATAAGGTGAAAAACCATGGATAATCATAACATTGATGCCTTGTCTATGAGAGGTTGCCCCTAGGAGAGAAGCAAAAATAAAGGATCTTGGGGGAGATCTAAATCTAAGGGTAGACCTAAATCCCCAGGAAAAGGAATAAGGAAGTGGTGGAAATGCGGTAAAGATGGGCACTATAAAAAGGTTTACAGATATAAGAATGTTGAGAAAGCAAAGGGGTATGAGGATACCCCTTCCACATAGGAAAATACATCCTCAAAAGAAGGAGGGGATGTGTACCCAACTTCCATGGGTAATCATTTAGAAAGTGATATATGGTTGATTGACTCAAGTTCGTCATGTCATATGACCCCTCATAGGGAGTGGTTCTGTGAATATGAAAAGTACAATGGAGGATATGTTTACTGAGGAGATGATTCATCAGCCAATATCATTGGACATGGTAGAGTCAAGCTAAAACTGAAGGATTGAAGGATTATAACTCTACTTGGAGTGTTGTACACATTTCAAATCTAGCAAAAAACTTGATATCTGTTGGAAAGATGGATGTTGCATATGTAAATACTGTGTGTGGAGATGGTGGGTGAAAAAAGGTTTGAGGATAAATGGTATTGATGAGGGGATTTCAGTATGGAACTCTGTATAAACAATTGGGAATAACCATCATTGATGAATGTAACAATTATATTGTGCTTAAGGAAGGAGGTAAAGATGACATAACCATGACTACATCATGAGGAAAGACAATGCTATGGCATCAAAGGTTGGGGCATATCGAAGAAAAGGGCCTTCGAGCATTACAAGGTAAAGGTATGGTTGACAGTATGATTGATTGCACTCTGGATTTTGATTTTTGTGAACATTGCATATATGGAAAACAAAATCGAGTAAGATTTGCATCTGGTGCTATAAGAGAAAAGGGAATTCTAGAATTAATACATAGTGATGTGTTTGGACCTGTTCTTGTTCCGTCATTAGGAAAATATGTGTACTATATTTCATTTATAGATGATTTCTCAAGGAACACAAGGATCTATTTTCATTGAAAGAAATATGAATTATTTGCTAAGTTTAAATAATTTAAGGCTCTTGTAGAAAATCAATCAGAAAAAGAAAAAAAAGGTGTTGAGGACAGATAACCGTGGAGAGTTGGGGGAATGAATTCGAAGAATTCTGTAAGAAGTGCGGTATATCAAGGCCTAAGACTAATCCATACACACCTCAATAGAATGGAGTTGCTGAGAGGATGAATAGGATGGTGATGGAAAATGCAAGGAGAATGCTAAGCAGTGCTGGGATAGGACAATAATTTTGGGCAGAAGCAGTGGAGACAACATGTTACTTGGTAAATCAATCACCCAGATCAAAATTGATTTATCAAAATCTACAACATGTATGGATTGGTATTAATCATATGAAATTTTTTGGTTGTGATGCTTATGTACATGTTCCAAAGGAGAAACGGAGCAAGTTGGACAACAAAGATGAGCAGTGTATCTTTATTGGCTAAAAATATGGTATGAAAGGCTATGAGCTTTGGAATCCTGTAACAGAGAAGATTGTTTACAGTCAATCTATTTTGTTTAGAGAGGTTAAAGAATTCCCCAAATAGGAAGTGACTCCAATGGAAAAGGAATCAGGGAAAATAGAGTTTGAGTTAGAAGGTGAAGAATATGACTCAGCAAAAGAAGTTGAATCAAAAGAAGAACCTCATACCCCAGTTTTTAGGAGATCATATCGAGAAAGAAGGTAACTAGAAAGGTATTCCCCTCTTGATTTTTTCTCTCACTTTGCTTTGTCTATTAGTGATGATGATCCTAGAAATGTAAAGTGTTAATGATTGAGAAAAATATAAAGAAACTTAAACTTTAAAACTTTACTCCATAATAACAGTGCATATAAATCTTATCAATAATCCAAAGACATAAATCAAACCATAGAACACGGGATACACCATGGGAAAACCCTCTACTGATTCAGAGGATCAAAAACCTAGCAAACGATATTAGAGTATGATTGATAAGTAGCAGAGAATGATTACAACACAATAGAAGATTGCTTTCACTAAGAGAAACAGAGAGAGGAGATTGAATGGAACATCATATCTAACTTGCCAAGTGCATAACACTTTAATAACAAGTCAAATTAGGTTTTACAACAAAAATAGAATGGTTGCATGTAGTAGTAACTTGTTAACACTTAGAACACTAATCCATCTTTAATCATGCACCCCACAATGATCTGGTGTCAAGCTCGCACTCAATAATTATCTCCCACAAGAAGATATGCACCTTCCATTAATTAACTAACTCTAATTGAGTAGTTAACTGAGCTGAACTGATTGTAACTGAGCTGAATTGAATGTAACTAAGCTAAAATGGATGTAACTAAGATGAACTGGATGTAACTGAACAGAACTGGATGTAATTGAAAAAAACTGAATGTAACTAAATAGAACTAGTACTTCTCCATCAGTGTTTATTTCCAACAATCACTTGCATAAATTAAGGAGTTGATTCCTTAATTAACTGAACTTGTATACCATAACTAATAATCAACTGATATCTAATCAATTCGAGTTTACTTGGTGGAAACATATGCAATTCAAATTCTCTCTCTATCTCTGTGCTTATATTAAATATCTATGCATGGCCCATATGTGTTTCCATTAAATAATCATCTTTATCCAATCATACTCATAAGATCGTTTCCAAACCTATGATCATATGTATTGCCCCGGGTCATATAGTCACATGCTAAATTAAATTACTCTAGGGATAGCTAATCCCTAAAGGATACTTCTAGCACCTGTTGACCATGACTATCCATACACCACATAGTATATATACTTTACATAGTAAAGCACACCACCTCACAACATGAGGATATTTGTAGAACTTGACATTACAAGTCTAGTGTCTTGAGATTACTCACAATAATCAGCTTGATATTACTCACAAGATTTACTGCATCACCATCTCAATCATATGAGGATATTTGTAGGATTTCACAAGTCTACTGCATCACCACCTCAATCATATGAGGATACTTGTAGGACTACACAAAGTCTACTGCATCACAACCTCAATCATATGAGGATAGTTGTAGGACTACACAATTCTACTACATCACCAACTCAATCATATGAGGATATTTGTAGGACTACACAAGTCTACTATCTTGATATTACTCACAAGACTTTACAACATCACCACCTTAATTAAATGAGGATATTTGTAGGACTACACAAGTCTACTATCTTGATATTATTCACAAGGCTAGAGAATGACTCTTGATGTTGTAATCTCAACACTCCCTCTCAGCGAGGGAGACATTATCTATCATACAAAGCTTATCTCGGAAGTGTTTAAAATTTGTCACAAATAGAGTCTTGTCACAAATTTGCAATCTTATCATTAGTACCTATGTACTAGAACTCATGACCATGACTTCAATGAAGTAAAACTTCATATCGAATGTGTTTTATCATAAAACACATTAATGGTTTTCAAGAAAGCTTGACTATTAACACCTAATGAATGTAGGCTCAAGTATTTCACCCTAGTAGGCAGCCTCCCAAGCTACACTACTCCTCAGTATGTAGTACTATCCACAAAACACAATTTTCTTTTGTAGTACTCTCATACATACATCTTTCTTCTGTAGTACTAGCTGCAATACACATAGCTTTTGTAGTACTACCCTCAAATTACATCACTTATCTCAAGCTAAAATAGTAGTTGGATAACACGATCATATAATAGGTTTGCCATGTATGAAATAAAATAAATATCCTATTCTAATGTGCCTCAAAGGTACTCAAACATATGGTTAGTAGTAAGCATAAAATACAAAAGGTTTGCTAAAAGACCAACCAACTACTTACACAAAGTAGCATCATCTGGATCCGATCCAGAATAAAGTTTCTCTAAACTAGAAACCATGGATTTTTAAATCCATCACATACAACATTATACAACAAATGTGTGATAACATGCAGAAAGAAAGACTTATATTTTCTTTCACCCTTCAAAATTTGCTGACTTCTTGAATCTTCTATTATCTGGAGAATTTCTTTGTGAGATTGCCATTCTCTGTGATGTTCTTCAAGTCATGATCACTTTCTCAGTGATCCTTCTCTTTATATTTGCAGCACCCCAACTACTTATCCGATAGGTTTTAACTGTTCTCTAACAGTCCATCCTATAAATAGTCTCTGAGACTTTTGATCATGTCTCTTCTCATGTGGATTCTCTCCACAAGCTATCACATCCCTTGATTGCCTAAGTCATGTACGATGACTAACTGGTGGGGACTTTGTTTGCTATCACCTATGAAGACACATCAATACTCCCTCTTCAACTAGAGGTGTTATTATGTACTTTACCAATCTTGTCCCATAAAGAAGCTTAATAAGAATGTTGGCAATGTTGCTCATCTATGGATATGTACCATGTCTCAAATATAACTGACTAGAACCCTTAAAAGCTTTACTGCTTTTCAACATGCTCTATCTAGAGAAACACATGTGATATTCCTCGATCACTATATTAGTCATATTTCATATATATGTAAAACTCTCTTTTACTGATAAAAAAATATATGAGTCCACATAAACTTGTACCAAGTAGGTACCACAACACATTCTTTGTACATGTCTATGTACAAACTACAAAGCACATAATAGGTCCTAGGACTTGTGACTAACCAAATACATCTCAACTAACTTGAGATCCTCAAAATATGAAATAAGAATTATAAAATTTCATATTTACCTTCATATGTGTGGCCATGGATTTGTAGTCCATCATCTTGAAACTCTTCAGGCTCTTTTACTGCACATTTTCCCTTAACTGAGGAAAATATTTGTTTGGTGACTGCCACACCACTAATCATAAGAATCATAACAAGATTCTTGAATACAGTTCTCATCTTCCTTCTGAATATGAGCATCATGCATATCTCCTTTTTACAAGAGGTACATCAATCAATTACACTGGTTCTTCAGTTGCTAGTGAGACTAGCAACTCCCTCTCACCATGCAAATGTGAGAATCATAATATGGGTCCTCCATCACGGAGACTTATGCTCACCTATATATGAAGCTCTTATTTGAAACATGAATCTAAATAAGATAGAATGTCTTCAAGAGTATTCACATATATCAAAATATAATTAAACCATCTATTTTGTCTACTTCCTAAGAGACATAGGAACCTCCCGAATCGTTCTCTTTCAATCCCAACCATGAGAATGACTCCACATTCATGTCCTTCTTTACTTGTAGGCAAGGGCATATTAATTTTCCCTACAAGACAAATTATTCTCATGGTTAGAACCATTTCATACTCATGAATTTTATTCACATGAAATACTTTCAATATATTGATAAAGATTTACCTAGTTATGTACAGGTATTGACCAACCAATTTATCATAACCCATTATAATCTCATGTACTGATACGAAGCCCTATATCATTCCAAAAAATTTATTTTATGAAATAAATATATTGCCCCATGTTCATATCTCATGGGTAAGCATGAAGCCCTCTATCTAGCCAACCATGGAGTCTTATGTTCACAATTTATGACGTAGTCTTATGTTCACAATTTATGAAACAATCATGCTACGCTAAATCTCATGCCTTATGAATGATGTTTTCAGCCTTATATCAGTCCTACATAAGCCTTATATCAGTATTTATATCATCTCGCAAAATTTGGACTCATGAGATTGATAACATTCCAATAAAGATAAGAACACCAATGAATAAGCTAAACACAATTCCAAGTCTAGGAATACAGATTGTAATAAAACAATCTGATAATTAAATAATCATATGATAATTTAAAAACATATGATAATTAAATAATCATGCAGCCCAACATTCATCAATCATGTCCAACATTCATATCTTATGAATCAATCATGCAGTTGCATATTTATGAAACAAGCATGCAACTCTATATTCATATTTTATTAAATAATGATGCATGCTCTATATTCATATTTTATAAAATAATCATGCATGCTCTATATTCATATCTTATGAACAATCAAGCATCTTCTATATCATTGTAATGAAAACATTCAAAGGCATATAGATTTAAATAACATATAATAACAAATTTGGGTACTTATCTCTTTATTGTTTTGCATGCTTCCTCTTGATCTCTGCTTCCTCATGGAGATTATTGTAGTCAATTGGTATTGATCTCTTTGTAAATTTGAGTGCATGAATGAGGTAGCAAATCTCTGCATGGAGAAACTAGATCCAATGCAACCTGAAGCGAATGTTCTTCTTTCAAAGAAAACTTCTTCCAATGATCATCCTTTTCTTTGGATGAGATCTCAACTCTATGAGGCTCTCATTATACACAAGATCCATTGAATAATGATAATATCCAAATTACAGTTCTTGGGGTTGTTCCATCAATTGGTCCACTTTGGGAAAATGGCCATAACACGAATTCTGAGAATTTCATCTTCAAATACCTGATTATATCTCTTAAATGATTACGTATTTTTGAAATATTCTCGAGATTAAGCTAAATCAACTAATTTCAGAAGTGGGGTTTCAACCGTTTTGTCTGATTCCTCATGTATTGATCAAAACTTCTCCACAAAATTTGTCTCTTGAAAAGTGACGAAAATGGTGCATGCTAGCTTGCTCTTTAATTCACCCTGCATAAAGAGTACTCACTCACTGAGGTCAAGTAAACATCTAGAACATTCTCCTCAAGAATTATTCACACTCTTGCTTTCAATTTGGAAGTATCTTCAAATTGGTCTTCCGGTTGGATGAAGATTGATGCCATGGCTCCAAGCTCTTTGCTTAATACTTCTCAAGATCACATAGGTTTTAGTTGCTTGTGCAAACTAAGCTCTTGCATGCCCTTTCTCTAATACCATGTTAGTGATTGAGAAAAATATGAAGAAACTTGAACTTTAAAACTTTAATCCATAATAACAGTGCATATAAATCTCATCAATAATCCAAAGACATAAATCAAACCATAGAACACAGGATATACCCTGGGAAAACCCTCTACTAATTCAGAGGATAAAAAACCCAACAAATGATCTTAGAGTATGATTGATAAGTAGCAGATAATGATTACAACACAATAGCATATTGCTTTCACCGAGAGCAATAGAGAGTGGAGATCGAATGGAACATTGTATCTAACTTGCCAAGTGCATAGCACTTTAATAACAAGTCAAATTAGGTTTTACAACAAAAATAGAATGGTTGCATGTAGTAGCAACTTATTAATACTTAGAACACTGATCCATCTTTAATCATGCACCCCACACTGATCTGGTGTCAAGGTGGCACTCCATAATTATCTCCCACAAGAAGATATGTGCCTTCCATTGATTAACTAACTCTAACCGAGTAGTTAACTAAGATGAACTGAATGTAACTGATATGAACTAAATGTAACTGAACAGAACTAGTGCTTCTCCATCAGTGTTTATTTCCAACAATCACTTGCATAAATTAAGGAGTTGATTCCTTAATTAACTGAACTTGTTTACCATAACTAATACTCAACTAATATCTAATCAATTCGAGTTTACTTGGTGGCAACATATGCAATTCGAATTCTCTCTCTATCTCTGTGCTTATATTAAATATATTTGCATGGTTCATATGTGTTTTCATTAAATAATCATCTTTATCAAATCATACTCATAAGATCGCTTGCAAAGCTATGATCATATGTATTGCCCTGGGTCATATAGTCACATGCTAAAGTAAATCACTCTAGGGGCAGCTAATCCCTAAAGGAGACTTCTAGCACCTGTTGACCATGACTAGCCATACAACACATAGTATATCTACTTTACATAGTAAAGCACACCACCTCAGAACATGAGGATATTTGTAGAACTTGACATTTACTCACAAGTCTATTGTCTTGATATTACTCACAAGACTCAACTTGATATTACTCACAAGCTTTACTGCATCACCACCTCAATCATATGAGGATATTTATAGGACTTCACAAGCCTACTACATCACCACCTCAATCATATGAGGATACTTGTAGGACTACACAAGCCTACTGCACCACCACCTCAATCATATGAGGATATTTGTAGGACTACACAAGTCTACTGTCTTGATATTACTCACAAGACTTTACAACATCACCACCTCAATCATATGAGGATATTTGTAGGACTACACAAGTCTACTGTCTTGATATTAATCACAAGACTGGAGAATGACTCCTGAAGCTGTAATCTCAACATAAAGGAAGTTGTTAATTCAAAGCATAATGATCTCTGGAAGAAGGCCATGGTTGAAGAAATGGATGCCTTGGACAAAAATGAAGTTTGGAATCTAGTACAGTTATGAGTTGGAAGAAAATAGTTGTTTAAAAAGAAGTTGAATGCATAAGGTAAAGTGGAGAAGTATAAATCCTGCTTGGTAGCAAATGGATATTCTTAGGTAGAGGGAATTGATTTTGGTGAAATATTTTCTCCAGTTGCAAAATTAATTTTATTATATTTCTTCTTTCTATTCTACTGCTTTTGATCTTGAAGTAGAGCAGATGGATGTGAAGACATCGTTCTTACATGGAGATCTGGAATAAAAAATCTACATGAAACAACTAGAAGGGTTCATAGTAAAGGGAAAGAAAGAGCTAGTATGTAAATGAAAGAAGTCCCTTTATGGTCTAAATCAATATCCAAGGATGCGGTACCAAAATTTTGACACATACATACTTGGATTGGGGTTTGTGAGAATAAAATATGATCACTGTGTATACTCCAAACAAGTTGGTGATCACTTCATTAACATAGTATTATATGTTGATGACATGTTGTTGTTTGGAAACAACAAATATGTTATAAAGGAGGTGAAGTCTCAGTTGTCCTCCAAATTTTATATGAAAAATCTTGGTGCTGCAAAATTCATTATGGGAATGGAGATAAGAAGAGATCGTGAAAACATGATGATATGTTTAAATCAAAGAAAATATGTTGAGATAGTACTACAGATATTTAACATGCAAGAAAGTAAGTTAGTCAAGGTTCTTATTCCTGTAGGCGTAAAGTTATTTGTAGAGAAGTGTCCCAAGACACGAGAAGAAGAAGAAGGTATGTCATGAGTTCCATATGCCAATGTAGTTGGTAGTTTGTTGTATGCAATGGTTTGTACCAGATCAGAGATTGCTCATGCAATGAGAGTTTTGAGCAGATATATTTCAAAACCAGGAAAGGATCATTGGACAACTGTAAAGAGGGTATTCAAATATTTGTGTGGCACCACATATTATGCAATATTCTACCAAGGAAGACTTGGACCAGACAAAGTAATACATGTACATGGATTTGTTGATGCAGACTGGGCTGGAGATATTGATTGTAGAAGATCTACAAGTGGGTATGTGTTCGACCTATTTGGAGGAACTATCAGTTCGATGAGAAAGTGACAAGTTGTAGTTACACTCTCAACTATATAAGCTTAATACATGGCAACCACTCATGCAAGAAAATAAGTTGTATAGTTGCAAAGATTGTGTCCAGGCATTAGGTTTGTAAATAAAGTTGTAAGGTTAAATTGTGATAGCCAAAGTGCAATCTTCTTGGAAAATAACCTTGCTTATCATGCTAAAAAAAGCATATTGATGTGCAATATCACTTTGTGAGAGATATGATTGAAGACAAGAACGTTTTGTTGGACAAGGTTGACACCTTGAAAAATGTTACAAACTCATTAACAAAGTCTGTCAGTACAAAAAAGTTCTCTTGGTGTAGAGAATCTATGGCCATTGATGCCATGAACCTGTGACTTTATGAGAACATGACTTATTGCTATGCAAATATAACAACAAGTGGGAGAATGTTGGGTATATGTTACATTCTTTGCATGTGTTTGTGGAGTGGAGGTGCGACTATAAGCATTGTGTATGATGATCCCTGTCGACACCTTGGTTATTTTTGGATTTTTTCTAAAAATATGTAATTTAATCCCAGTTAAGGGATTGGGATCTATATTTCTAATACAGGTTAATGGATTAGGGTATTGGAGGCTACAAAATACCTATATTGTATTGTGAGGGATTCATAATGATTATGAGAAAATAGGAGGTGTGGCTCTTAGGTTTGTTGGTTTTCCTGGTTAAGGGTTTCCAAGGTAAATCTTTGTGTTTATGTGTGAATGTTGTGGTGTAACCCCTGTTTTGCTTAAAGAATCTATATGGTTTGCTTCTCTACACTGGTTTAAAACTTACATAAAAAAACTCCTTAGTGCATTTCCCTTTAGTTGGCTTGGTTTTTTTCTAATATCTAACCAAGGTGAATGAATTTTTACATGTTTACGTAAATATTTATTGATATAAAAGACAAAAGACTTGATGAAGTTTAAGTGGACTTCATTTCCACCATCGTCATTTGGGGCCTCTGAACAACCTTCATTATGTCGGGCCTCTAAATGGCCTTTATTGTGTGCAAGCATATTGTTACTATAATCTTGGTTATTAGAAAGTTTTTCTATCATGATTATTAATTTTTAAAAAATATACATGTTGGGGAGGATAGAAAGAATATGAGAGCTAGGGATCAACTTGTTAACTTTGGTGTACAGAACATTGAACTTGCTACTTCCACTTTTGTGCTCAATAACATCAATGAATTTAAGAGATGCTCTCCTAATTTAAAATAGACTATCCTTCCAACCCTTTCCTTGGTCTATTTTGGTGTTCTTGGAGAAGGAGGCTATGGACTTAGGATTTCCTACACTAGTCAATATCTACACTAACACCAAGCTTTGAATCAATGCTTTATATCTATGCAACCAGAGATAGAAGTAACGTAAATCTATGTTGTTCTCTCATGGTGCTTGATAGATTTGGTTTTAAGATGGATCTGTAACACTAGTAATAAGTATGTGTGCACCATTTTGGCATGGATAATGCTTCACACCGCTAACAAAAATCCACTTTAACCAATTAGAAAGTAATCAAAATCCAAATGTACATTGTGAATAAAATACTAATTTATGGGTTTTGAGTGTCTAAAATGTCTAGATATAAATTACTAGTAAAAGGGAAAGAGTAATATTTAATAATTAAAGGGTTTCAAACAAAATATAAAGATATGACACCAAAACATTTAAAACATATAATAATAAAAAAACCTTTTGGAAATTTTGTTTGGATGCATGTTAATTTGAATTTCAAGATACAAACCAAACCAAACCGAAATCCCTTCACTAAATAATCTTGAGCCTATTAATTAATGAACTTTCTTTTTGGGATTCATATAAGTGACATGAAGAAGTCTAAATGTTTGAGAATTTCGCTGTCTAATGAGATTTTGGCTATAATCCAACAATTTATTTCCAATAAATATAAATTTTGTGTTAGTCTAATTCTTTTTCTAAATGCATAGATGGATTCAACACCCTCAAAAACCCTAGGGAACCCAAATTATGCAAATTTAACATTGTTCTATGGTATTTTAAAAATATCTTCTCGAATTCTTGCCGAGAAAATATGTACTCTCCAGGAGAAATCATTGAACTTTTAGGCTACAACCAATCCCAAATAAAGTTCAAGCTAGCAATGACAAGAAATACATATTATGGTATGAGGTATGATAATGTGGTGATAACACATACATGGATGATGTGAGGTTCTTTTGATACCACCTAGTAATTTGTTCCTTACTTTGACCCCACACCAATCTCAATTGATGATCATGAGATGATCCAATGGTCCACATCCCTATGGGGTGTTTGAGCATCCTTTCTCTAACCTCCTACTCTTGAACCCACAACAACTTTAGATATAGATTGAGCTCCATGATTCAACGAACCACATCACTACGTAGGTTATGAGTCCTACCTATTATAGATACCCAATGTCCCCACCAACTCCATGGCATACTTTTTACGACTATCCTATGGCCCTTACCAACTATTTTGGATGTTCCCTCCTTTATTGAGTGTAGTATAAATTTTTATTAGTTCCCACTTCACGTGAAACAAAAGAACCTCATCACATGTTTGTTTCTCATCATGTGTAAGGTTTTTCAGAACCCTCATTAATTCATGCTCTACCCCACCCTCATAATGATCTCATTCATCAATCCATAAGATGATCCATGAACCACATCCATAGAGGATCTTCGGATGTCATTTCTCAGCGATCAATATCCACTATGTTGCAAAGTCTTAAAGGTGTTGTCAACACAATGGACATGCATAATGTCATATGAACAATCATGAATTGCATTGTATGGATGTAGGGAGTATAAACCACTCCCAAGACATGGATATGGGTAACATGCTATTGAAGGTTAGATGATAGAGCGACAACACTGAGTTGTTTGTATTAAATGCTCACCAATTTCCTTATTTGCTTACTTCCATTTGAAACTCAAAATGTATTTATATCCTCTTGGTTTGTCGCATGCTACTATGTTACTCTATGAAAATTGTGTGCATTGTTGCTTGTTGCTTGTTGCTATGTGCCAATTGTATACTATGTTTCTCTACTCTTTTTGAATTGTGCTCATGTGTGCTCGTGAAGGTGGAATGACCCGCATACAAATTCCATAAGTGCAATTTTTTGAGCTTGCTATGTTGTTCAACCTTGTCTTGAAAACTAAATCATTGAAATTGTTCCTGCTACTATAGATAACAATGATTATATTATTCCAATGAACACATTTACTCTGTTTATGATTGCTCCTTACTTGCCAATGATTATGTATGAAGGTGGCATGTGTATCATGACTATGTAATGAATATGAAGAAGCATATTACAAAAAAAATAAAGTATTTAGAATCAACTTAAACATGTGTCTAAATAGATCTCAAAAATGAAATGAGCTTGTGGTAAATTATCAAAATCCCAAATTCCAATAGTTAACATGTAAGAGTTTGTTGTCCCTTAACCCTAGATAATTTATCCTCTTTGAAATACCCATAAATCACATTAATCCAATATAGCCCTACTACAATATTCATACATATTTATCATTACTCACCTAATGAATATTTTAATGGAACCATGCATCATGCATGCAATACCCTTGCTCCAGCTTTTCCCTAACAAACACATGTTTATGTTGAGTTAGTAGTCCTTACCTATGACATAGGATATATGTTCTATCTTTAGCTATTAATTTGTGAAAGTACATTGAATAAGTTTCAGATTCATAACTTTAATATTTTTTTATTTAACTATATTTTTTTATTTATTACATGTGAGTTATTAGACCATTTTTATCATTGATGGAATTTTACAATATTAAAAATTACACCATATTGTATATACATTCAAACAACTTTGGTATGTATTACACTCCTAACAGTGGATTGCGGGCGTTCTGACAGAGGCTGCATTGTAAGCTAACCTTTCTCACACGCAACCTTTTAGCGGTTAGTAATGGCAAGCATGTCTAGAATTTTCGAAAGACATATTATCTTCCGCGTAGGATAAACGTTCACCAAAACGCCCCGCTTTGCCGACGAATTTTTGTATAGAAACCGGTTTAGATTTTTAAGGGAAAGTGTTATTTTTTCAATTAAAAAATTTCTGCGATTAGATTTAGTTGATATGTAGGAAATGCCTATTTCAAAACGACCCAAATTGCCCAAATTGTAATTTAAAACGTCGAAATCGTTGTTTCAGCAAAATATTTTCTGCCGGATTCCGGCGAGTCGGAGGCGTTTTGATGAACGCTTATACTGCTCCATTATCTTCTCCTGGTCGTTTTTCTTGTTCCCGACAATGTCTTCAACTTTAACACCAAATTTAGGTCCTAGAATTTTCCAACTAAAATTAGGGTTTTGCATCCTCAATCATCAACACTCCTGGCATCAGACAACAAAATAAAAAAAATTAAATTTTCTCCACTAAGAATTCAAGGGTTCCGTGAATCAAGCGATCGAATAGGATGGTTTTGATTAGGATTGATAGGCTAGATTTCATTTGATTTGTTGATTTGTTGGCCTCGATCTGTGGGATATGATATGCCATTGCCATGGACAAAGGTGAAAAGTATTTGTGTTGCAGAGACTGGGAGGGATTCTTGGGAATAGATGTAGAGCATATGCTTATTTTTATATCTCCATAGTATTAAAAATAACATGGGTATCAGGTTTTATATTTTTCGCATCAAATTTGTGGTACTATTGTATTCGATACTATTTGACTCAGTATTAGTTTAGTTTACGTTTGACTTTGCAAATTTTTTCATATGTCATAACTTTTCTATATGGTTCGTAAATATATCAATTATTTATTCAACTAAATATTATTTTTCTACAATATTATTGGATGATAATTTCAAGCGTTATTGTTGGACGGCAAAAAACTTGGAACTTGTGCAATTAGTTAATACTTTCATAAATACAAAACCTTGAAACGAGTGTCTATCGACTCACCGCCTCTTCGTGCACCTGCACATTCATCGGCAAGCCTTATTTACCAAACAGACTCATCTTTAAGACTAGACTATCAAAAGTGTCAGAGGCTTCCATTTGAGTATGGGTCATACATTAGCATCTGACATCCTCCTCCATGATGGCAAACAATACTTGTTATGCTATGGAGCATTCAATGCGACGGCGGTCGCACTGTCCGCCGTCGGATCCGTTCCAAAGAGGGATCCGACGGCGGACAGTGCGACCACCGTCGCATTAAATGCTCCATAGCATAACAAGTATTGCCCGCCCTCCATGACTCTATGGTCTGATTCGACATGATACGACATCCATCGATGCATGGTCGCTCTGGCCGGATTTTCAAGCGATCGGCAAGTTTCAGGTGGTCGGAAAGCTTCTTGCCAATTCGGCGGCTGTGGGCTCGCACGCGGGACAATCTATCAGGGTTCGGCGGCTGCAGATTTGTACGCTGAACGATCTAACTTGCCAGGGTGTACACAGATTGACGGATTTACTAAATCTTACGTCGTCTTCCTACCGAGACAATCTGGCCAGTCTTATAAAACCCCGGCTATTGGACTGATAATGTTTTCTATTTTGTCTCTTAAACCTGGTTATTGGATTGGATTGATAATTTTTTCTGGTTTGAGTTGTGTTGGACACAGGCCGGTAAGTTTATCATACAATGGTTGTTTATCCAAATTACTTTTCATTATTAGTTTTAACTAAAATTTATTTTATTTTATTTTGCAAGTGCAGTAATATTTGGCATTAGAAAGCAAGCCAGTAAGTGAGCTTCTCGAAGGGGCTGTAGAGGTTAGTAAATCTATTTTACACTGTAGAGGTTAACTTCAGTAAATCAATAAATCAGACGTAACAACCATTGAATATCCATGGGTTTAAATGTGCTCATCCATAAATAAAAACTAGTTGAAGAATCTACTATCCAGTTTAGGGGTGGTTGTTTCCTTGCCTGAATAAAATGATTAATAGATGCCCTTGCACATAAAAAAGTAGAAGGCGTTGGTTTCCTGTCTGAACCAAATGATTTATAGATTGCCTGTCAGAATCGAATGCTTTATACCTTGCCAGAATGGAATTAAACTGATAAATTCTCAGTCTGTTCAATCAGTGAATAATACGCCTTTAAATTGGGGAAATTCCCTAAGGAAAGATGGCCTATACCATTGAGGACCCGATACGCCAACCAGCAAGCAATCCCTCCCTCCCAGCAATCCTAGTGAGGCCATCCCCCTAGCCAGTAGTGTGAACGTTGTAAAATGCCTTTATTCTTCGTTTCGCACGTCACTTTCAATTTAAGTGGGATAGGAATAGCCAGAAGTCCTTGCCTCAAGGAGTCCCTTTCAGAGCTTGCCTCGAGGAGTCCCTTTCAGAGCTCATGTAATCTTTTGCTTTTAGCCGAAGCTCCTTTATCCTTGTTGGCTTAGCGGAACAAAAAAAAACCCGAAGAAGTTGGTTGAATTCGTGATCCTAGAAACCGAGAGCTGGGAGAAAGAATAGCTTCCAGGATTTACGAATTATGTGCCCTTGCAAGGTGACCCGGATTGGAAAACCTTCTTCTTTTATGGGCTGAGAAAGCATCCCTTCTTCCCACCCAGTGAGCTAGTTGCTTTGGGAAGATGGGCACCTGCACCAATTAAAATTAACACCTTCTGGTCGGCATCCACACCCTATAGTTGCGAGAATCTTGCCAGTTCCCGCAAAATTCAGTGATCCCCGAGAGAAGGATCAGGGGAATAATTGATCATAGCGGGCATTCAATCCTATACCAGGGGTGCCCAATGTTAGATTTCTTCTTTCAGTCTTTTTATTATAAAAACCCTAGATTAGAAAGCAACTGAATCATAACGTAGTAATTTCCAAATTATAGCGTAACCAGAGATTTGCCAGAAGTTATTTTGTGCTTGTTGGCTGTCAAAATATAAAAACAATTGTGCTTGTTGGCTATCAAAATATAAGAAAAGCAACAGCTAGAAGATTAAACGTACGTTGGAACTAGCATTGAATTTTCCTTTGTGCCTACTGCCACCTATATTAATTAATGAATATCATCCATCTCAGCGTTAAATAAATCTTATGTATGTATTTCTTTATTGCTGGTCTGTTTTTGTTTAACCGAGACGCTTGGACCTTTGTTTTGGATCTCCCCCAAGCTCCAGCGAATCAGCTATTACACAATAGGTTCTATTTCCCTTATTGCCATCGCTTGGACCTTTGTTTTGGATCTCCCCCAAGCTCCAGCGAATCAGCTATTACACGATAGGTTCTATTTCCCTTATTGCCCTCGCTTATATATGATAGCGCATATATACTACGAATTTCATAGAAATTGTGAAGTTGTATAATATGCATGTTTGTATTAGCCACATTCCAGATTAGCGAGCTTTGGATGGTGTTCGAGAATCAGATCAGGTCCTTCGGATAAGTCTCCGCTTGAATCATGTGTGTCAAATGGTATATGACATCTGGAATATGAATCCAATGGTGACAAGTTACTATCATGTTGTTGCTATGAAATCATTATTAGGTTGTTGCTAGAAAATCATTGTGTGAAAGACTCGCCCAAAGCAGTGCTCCAAAGTCTGCCTAAACTGCACCAAACTCTGCCTCGAATTCTGTTAAATTATCTGTTGATACATTATTTCTATGCACTACATCTAACACGGTTAGCTTTTTTACTTTTTTCTATTCACTGAAATTTTTTGTGCACCACAAGATATCCACTTTTAATAGCATTATCGGTTACTTTCTTTTTGGTAGCAAGAGTTTTTCTGTACGCTACAAGATATCCATATTTAGTAGTACTATGTATAACAACTAAAATTTTATGGGAGACACCACTAAAATTTGGAAAGGAGAAGTCTAAACCCCCTAAGTTTTTGATTTGGTAGAAAATTTGATTTCTCACATAGTTCAAGTTTCAATTTTAAAGGTATAGTCTCTCCAC
>LPNX010886469.1:0-17559 GCA_001517045.1 Pseudotsuga menziesii
AGGTAAGCACTAGAGTACTTAGGCTCTTGTTGTTTTAAGGAGATTATGACCTAAAATCCCTTTTATTATCAGTTCCTTAGGTTTCTCTTCTCCTCAAATTAGCCCTTTTGATTTTAACCCCTTAACTCTTCAGTGTCGGTGCTAAGCCGAGTGTAACACCTTCTATCTCGACGTGATCATATTAGGGGTTAAGTACCAAGTCATGGTGTCTTAGTCGGAAATAGGTTTTGGCAAAACATTTATCTAGGTAGGTGTAGAGATTAACTCAAGGAACTAGAATGTGAGTTATCCCATTCAGGCTCACTTCGACCTAGGACGACAAATTAAAATCTTCATGTCGTTGAAAGATGATGTTCACTCTTTTTTTTTTCCCAGAGACACATTCACTATTTTTCCTTCCCTAGTGGATTTGGTTGTCTGTTGTTTAAGTCATGCCCTGGTCTCACGTCACCTAGGTATATAGCTTAAGAAATCACATTACTTAACATACCAAGTTCTACTGATGGGGCCTTGGCCTTGAGCTCCTCATCAGAGAACAAATACATTCCGAAATTACAAAATTTTTCAGAGGCAGATTAAGAGGGGTGTTACACTCCAATACATTCCTGGGGTTTGACAGTTAAAACCTATTTTTGTCCTTCCTAAAATGCGCTTTTAGATTCTTGGTATTGCCTACATTTGTTATTCTATTAAATGAGCATTTAACACCTGTCCTTGTAATTATTCTTCTATTGGCTTTTTTTCCTTTAGAAGACTAATATCATGCCAAATTCTAAATTGGATATCAATCTTGTAATGGATATGTTACAAAGTGCATTGTGGTTGTAGGATTCTTTTGAACTAAGAGGTCAGTGTGGCTGACTATGAAAAATTTAAACTTGCACTGCTATTAAGCTGAAGTACATGGTCTATTTTTTTGTCATAATTTTCTGACATGTAGAAATCTGGAGAACTGCTTTGTAACAATTGATAGAATGGCCATCGACCTATTATAATTTGTGATTTTAGTTGTAAATGCTACAAGATTCAAGGGATTAGAAACTTTATATCCTGAATAAAAGTCAGAGATACATTTTGAATTCATCATTTTTATGTGAGTTTTAAATTTTTCCTATCTGCTTTTACATTTAAATGGCCATGCATGAATTGATCTTGTGCTGCAGATAGGTTTAAGTTTAAGTGTCTAAATCTTAGAAAATTTCAAGCATGTTTGCATAATTGGGTTCATATTTCATTACAGTACAAGAAGAGTCTGTTTTTCTCTTGATCTACTTTCACAGGGCCTAGTTTTACTCAGATGGCCTAGTTTTACTCAGATGATTGAAATTTTATGCTTATCTGATAATGTCTATAAAATCTACTGACCCCTGAAGAATAAGAGAATGCAAAGATGCACTACGCAAATTCTTAAAGTCAATGATGCTAATGATGTGTCTGGAGGGATTTTGGAGAAGTTCCCAAAGCGCCTGAATTTAGATATTTAAACCTTATTATAATATTTTCATAATAATGATTTCTAAAAATTAAAAATAAAATAATTAAAAAAATTTGAAACTTAAAACCGACTTAAAAACCTAGAACATATTATGCTTCACACTAACTATAAATACTGACGGGCTTCTTGGTCTTTCACCTCATGCTTCAGTTGTCTCCTAATGATGATCCCATAGTAGGGATCGAAACGTAGAGATTTGCAAAATCATCCAAAAGATCTCCTTCTTATTTATAATTCTCCAATGCATAAATGACTACTTTCATAAATACTAGTTACTGGTAAGTTGTAATAGTAATAATTATGTAGTTTGTAGATTGATATCTATCATAAATTTGTTTGAATATCATTATTGTCAAGCAATAACAACTTCTTAAAGGGTTCTAGCTCAATGGTAGAGTGCCTGCCTAATTATAGGCAGGAGGTTGGTGGTTCAATTCCTCCGTGCCCTATCATAAATTTGTGACTACAAAAATGACTAAATTCACATATATACGACTATTCATAGCTAATTTATCGTATCTTAGTCGTATTTAGCTTAGTCATTAATATGTTAACATCTAGTAGTTTATTTAGTCGTATATTTGGTCATTAATGGTTGCAATCAATGACTAAATCAACGACTAAATCAATGACTAACTCAGTGACTAAATCAATGACTAAATCTGTGACTAAATCAATGACTAAATCATTAACTATCAATGACTAAAACAATGACTAAATCATTGACTATCAATGACTAAAGCATTGTCTATCAATGACTAAATCATTGTCTATCAATGACCAAATCAATGACTAAATCAATGACTACTAAGTCAAGCTATTAATGACTAGTGAAATACGACTAGCTATAAGATAGTGGTAATTTGCTACTATTAGTCACCGAATCAAAAATATTCGTTTATAGCCTGATTTTAGTCATTTTTTTGGTCATTAATTTCTCATTTTCTACTAGTGCAAGTACTAATAGCTTCTCCATGTTTTTGATTAGCAACATAATCTTTTAGAACTGTCTAGTACTTGCATGAGGTAATAAATCAACCTCTCTTGAAGAATTGACATAAGTTAAGTATTGTGGTCAGAGGCTTAATCCAAAAGAAGTATTATAAAAATAAAATAAGAAACTGGAGCGGAACCATCCCACTAGACCCTAAGTCCTTAGGACTTTGTATTTTACTGTAATGCTTAGAACCTTATAAGCAACAATATTCATTACAGAAGATTAATAACAAGAAGTTGCTTATACTATTATTATAAATTGATAATGTTTATTACTGTTAGAACAATCATTACAACATTACAAGTCATACACTATAGGTGAAATTAATTTATGATGAAGATCACAAGTTGTGAACTAGGGAGAATAATCACTGTCTCTATTTACATTTAAGAAAGAAACTCTTATATATATATATATCGTTGACAAAAATAATTAAAAGAAACAAAGTACTTGTTTTACCTCATAGAAGTAGATTGATATGTAATCGCTTATTTACCGAGCTTTTTATTTCGCAAATAAAAATATAGCTGAATGCTTTATGGAATTAAAAAGCGTTACTCGATCATTCATACCTGTAAGCCTGTAAGGACACATAATCTTTCTGCGTTAGCTTAAAATCTAAGTAAGCCCTAGAATCCAAGATAGTTCCACCTACTTGTCGCAAATTAAAACTCATGAGCAAATTGAAAGAGGAATTATTGCACAAGTTAAACCTAACCTTGTATTAAAAATTAGAATGATAAGTTACTTAATTAAGATTATATATTAACTAATTTGGTAACCAATTCTTTTATAAATAACTATTAGTTGTTAGCAAACTGCATTCTCAACATTTTATGTATTTTCAAATTTTTAATTTTTTGTGAAAATTTGGGGTTTTGATAGTTACCCACTCAGCAGCACACATTTCCCTCTTACAAAGTGTCGTGTTGCCACTATTTCACTTCATGCAATAGGTGTTACCCATTTACCAATGCTCCTTTCCCTTTTTAAAAGTGTCATTCCCTTCATAAAATTCAATAAAGAGAATAACTTCAAAAGTTTCGAGAAGAAACCCTCGAGATCCTCATCCCAATTGACTTTCATAGGTGGAACTCGAGTTCCTCCATATTTGGGGTGATCCCTTATTCTTCTCCCTAAAATAATCAACCTATCATATCCTTTTTGGCCTTTAAATATACCTTCACCCCTCATGGTTGAAAGAGGAAGAAAGGAGTGAGAGAACCCAAATACTAGCCATTTATTGTTGAAACTTTTGATGCACTAAATCTAGGAAAATCTTAAAGGAAAATTGTTCATTGGGAAGTCTTCTCAACATCAATTCTTGATTATAATTCTTTCCCATTTGATTTAATGGAAATATGTTCTCTCTTTCCCATAGATGATTGCAAGTATTATATTATGTTGTCTATTTTTTTTCTCCTTGATCATTAACATAGGTTTATCCAATTATCTTGTTTCTTTCAATTCATTTGCTTGTTCTTGTGTGCTTGTTGCAGGTGTCCTCTTCTACACAAGTTGGATCACAAATATCATCCCAAAAAAAAAGGCAACCTTCGATGTGAGGTGTGAAAGATCAAAATCCAAGTAATTTGATATACTAGGGTAAGATTGCATAGTTGTTCTTTCTTGTTCTAGAGATATATCATTTAGATTAGAGAAACAATATGTGTCCTCATAGAATACATAATTTATGTAAAACAAATACCATGTGAATCGAAAAGGATTTGTTCTTACAAGGTGAGAGGGACTAGCATCATGTAATCTAGTGTAAACCAGAGTCCCTAAGATCCAAAAAGTGATGGTAGAAGAAACCCCATGTGATTCCTCTCCCACTCTAGATGAAGGGGATGGAGGTAGCTCCATAGCATAAGATAAAGTACTCATCCCTAAGATCCTAAAAATTCCCCTATGGGAAAGAGGACTAGTCTCATGTCTCTACCTCTTGTAAAGAGGTTAAGTAGGATAAAAAGGCAATAAACTTGTTAATTGGCGATATCGATGAGAATATTTATATTGATCAACAATGAATCTACAAAGAGACTCAAGTAACCATGATCCCTAAGGCCAACTAGAGAACACATATAACCACCCTAAATAAGTTAGGACAAATGCACACAGGTAAGGAATGATCACAAATGAGCTCCTAAATGCAATGGGTATCTCTCGTCTACGAGAGTCTTGATGCTCCCATACACTACAAGAGGAGGTGCATAACAAATTATAGTGGCCCTCATATTCAAGGGATAAAGTGATTGTGTCGTCTAACCCCTACATTGATATGAAACATAATAACCTATATAAGTACCCACTACAATAGCTACGAAAATAATTTAAGGTAACCTTAATATAACCAATGATAAAGAGGACAATTACAAGTGAGATCTACCATATGGGAAAGGAAACTAAGTCCAAATTTCCAAAACACCAAAGGTACCTCAAGAGCCCCTAGATATCATTTATACCATAGAAATATCTTGGACACTTGTTGAAGGTAGTGGAGGTATTTTCCAACTGTTAAGTTTTGAATGGTTATATAATATTGAAAACATTTATCATCATAACATCATAACCATATACAAAAGGATCACTGAAAGAAAGACAAGTAAAACCATACAAAAGAGCATAGAGATTTATCATGGGAAACCTTCATGGGGGAGAAAACCCAACAAAACTTCCTCGATATATAATTCAACCAAGTACAGTGTAAGAACCAAAGAATAAGACTTGTAAGAACCCAAGAATAATCCTGGATTACTTCTTCTCTCCCAAATGGACTGCTCCTTCTATCTCTCGCACAACTGCTTGAGTTTTATGCTTGTCCAAATTAGGGAGGAACCTCTCATATTTATATTGTTTAGATGAGAGTCCTAATAAACTAACTGGGCCTACTTCTCCTTGCTGTCATGGTTGAATTTCCTTGGAAGACTAAAAAAATCATTTTAATAATACTTTAGTGGGTACTACAGACCTAACTTAGAACAAAGGTTTTACCTCAATACTTTACATGACCAAATACATCAATGAAATCCATAATCAATGAAACAACTACTCTCGAAGGGGTAATAATAATAATAATAAGCAATAGAATATATTTCGTACTTACATTTCTTTAACACTCCCTCTTAACAATGAATGTATTCTACAGCAATACAACTGTACAACTCGATGGTGAATCTACATGTCATAGGAAATTTTCACAATTACATCAAATCATCATCATCCATGGAACATCATCATCACGGGAATCTCTATCATTTGGTGGCATCTCAAACATCATCTCTCTCGCATAATCTTTAGCATCATCTGGAATCATCTCGAGCATCATCATCTCTAGAATCATCTCCTCCATCAACATCTCTTGCATCATCTTGAGAATCATCATCTATTGCTTCATCTTGAACATCATCATCTCTGGTATCCACTTAAGCATCATCATCTCGAGCATCAACTCTTTGAGCATCAACATCATCTCGAGCATCATCTCTGGCATCATATCAGGCCTTGTCATCTCTGGTATTGAATGCGTGAGCTCTTATAATTGTTGTGCCATTTTGATCATCAACCAATGAGTCCAAATTATTGAAGCAATGAATAGGAACGAATTATACAAATTGAACAAATCAAATCTCACAGGGAACAAAAAAGTATTGCTTAGAGAATTAAAGTATTATCTTCATTACATAATCTGGAGTTACAATAGTGTTACATAGGAAAGAATTTGAATTATTAGGGATGAATTCGAATCTACCAATTAGATGTGACTATATCTGACTACATGGCTAACTAAAGATGTCTAAATCACTATCGGAGTCCAAGTGGTTAACTCCAGATGTCTAACTAAGTCACACAATCAGTTATAATTGGTCTAACTGAAGTGGTAGGGGAGAAAATGTGCCTTATTCACATGCAACCATCCATAATTGGCGCTAACTAAACTGAAAGTGAACTAACTGAAGAATAACTAAGCTTAAATAGTTCCAACTCCAAGTAAGTGAAGGAGGTTCGTGATTGGACTCTCAGTGGCTCCTAAAATGTAGGGATTGGCCTAGGAGGTGCCACTAGTAAAAAGTGAGATATTAATGAACAAAAAAATGACCAAAATATGCATATCAATGACCACTTTTGGTGTGGCGATTGTTGGTGGCTAATTTACAGTTTTTTATTACGCGACCAAAATTGGTCATTTTTATTTTGGTCATTTATAGCTTGTTATTTGGTCATTAATCTGGTCATATATTTAGCCGTTACTTTGGTCACATATTTGAATAAATGACCAAATATATGAAAACATTTATAACCAAATTAATGACCACATGACAAACTAGAATATGACCAAATTTGGTCGTGTAATTAAAGACTATAAATTAGCCACCAAAACTGCTTTTTGGTCATTGATCTGTGAATTTTGGTCGTTTTTTTGTCATTTATATCTCATTGTTAGGTCACGTATCTCTCAATTTGTTGTCATTTTATATGCGAATTTTGGTTATTAATCTCATTTATTGGTCACTAATTTAGTTATTTTTAGTAGTTTTATGTGTGGTTATTATATTTTAGTAGTTTTAATGGTGTCCATTATTAATCAATATAAATTTTTATTATGATATTAAGTTTAAATTAAAAAAAGAATCATATATTATTTATCATCATCTAATACACATGTGTATTATGCAATGTAACATTAATTAGTTAATTACAACACTTATAGATAATATAAAGTACAACCATATAAGTTTTAAATCGCACAAATTATATTATATGAAATGTCAAGTATTACAATAAATATGAGTTTTATAAAAAACTATCTCCATATAACTTTACATGAAGATCATCTAGTACATCGATGACTTTTCAAAATATTACAATGGCTAAGCCATGCCACTTGTACTTGGTTTCTAAACCATACTTAGATCCCGCGATAGCTTCAAAACCATACTTAGCAGCTTGAAACCCTCAACAACAAGCTCTTCATACTCAATGGTCCACCTTTTGAGCTTTCTATCTGTGTACGTGCTTCTGTATCCGCAATGCATGTGCTTCTGAGATTTCTAAACTTTATATCTGTGCACGTTCTTCTATATCCACACTGCAACAACCTCCCTCCTCATATTATTAAAAAGCTTGCGAGTAAGGTTACCTACAAACAACACATGTTAAGCAATAAATTTTGCTGCTCGCTAAAAAGAGAAAACAAATAACTGAAAAATGTACATAGTAAAGAAGCTTCAGTGCTTCAATCTCACACTCCACTTGTCTGACAACCTTGAAAAGCCCAATAATAGAAAGCCTTCTAAACATCTAATGCAAAAATAAAGTTCCACAGTGAATATCCTCTTTATGTTTCCAGGAGCGTGAATGGAGTTTGATTAGGTTTATTTGTTGTCATCGGAGGCTTAATCCTAACCATGCATGATGTGAAAACAAGATCAAGATATGCAATGTCATGTGTGGTCGCTCACAGTAATAAAAATAGGAGAGACCAATTTGTAAATGAGGGAGAGGAAGTACCCATATGACTGTGGAGATCATGAAGTTGGATCAAAGCGACAGAAAGTTAAATGTTAGATCTATATAACCAGCAATCTGGAAATTCATGACAACATACTAGAAATCTGTAAAATGAATCACATTCCTTTCTATTATTAATAGAAAAGAGAAATTACACAGCTGGGTATAATCACACGAGTTTCTTACTCAAAAACCATACTTATACCACATACTAGAGAAATCACTCTATAGTTACCCTAGTTCATTCTCTAGCAGAATCAGCTAGAGTCTCTGCGATGGAACCATCATATGGATCTAGTATGTTTATGTCATCTCCTACATGGAATAATTTAGTCTCTGCTAAAGTTACCGGGCATTGTAAAAAAGAAAAGTTTACACAAATATAAGAAAAAAATACAATTAAATTCCAAAAACATGCATAATCATTGATGTAACAAAATTAAATACACTTACAGTCGAGCCAATCTTTAAAATATCTTTTCTGCCATGAGTTGCACACACCCGATTGATAATTTTGCTGGAGTGCATCACTGTGGATAGATTGTTTAATTTTATCCTGCATTTGATTACATCATGCACATATCATATATAACATTACAAGCACACAATAATATAGTAGAAGAATATTAAATATAACATTAAAACACTAAAAATAAGTCCTAAACCAATTATATCATATTATGAATTCAAATCAAAAAATGTTTTCAAGGGAATGATAAATAGCTGTCCATCACTATGTTATCCCATTTTATTCCATGATTTGACGATTGGTTCAATGGAGGTGACTATAGTTTACATTGTCTTTTTCAACCCATTTATGCAATCCATTACATCTTTATAGTTATGATCACTATAATTGTGAACAGACGTAGATATGTTAGAAACTCTAATGAAGAAGAGCTTGAAGAATAGGTTGATTTTAGAGCCTTTCAAAAAATGCAAGGGCTATTTGAGGTTTGAAGATATAAATAACCTGTTATTCGAGGACACTCTTTCTTGATACTTTGTGGGAAACTTGTATCGTAATTAGCCTATTTGAAACTAATTTTACAAGTTAATGGTTTTTATTTGATAATGTTGTGAACAGTTTACTGTATTATAGTCTAGTAAATGAACTATAAGGAAAAGAAGAGAAGTGATGAAATTGGGTAGTTTAATGAATGGAATGACAAACAGTATTTAAGGGTTGTGGAGTTGATGGTCTTACTGAAGGTCATGGCACCCGTTTAGTGCTCTTGGTTAAACCAATTATCCTTCTTGTTTTCTAAGAGTTGTAACTATGGAATGATTTGCTCATGGTACAAATAAATTGGCTAGAGTTATCTATTTTGTTTATAGGAGTCCACTCCATCAATTGCTTGCCTTATCTATTATTCTATCTATTATCTAGAACATGTTGGTATCCTTTTAATTTATGGTTTTTATGCAAAATATTTATGACCACCTCAGGATTTAGGTTGTAATTTCTTTGGCGCTATGCCATCATTTGTTTGTTATGTATTGCAGATTAGATAGTTAACTGAATGCTCATCTTGAATAGTTTTCATTGTTTTCCTTTTGTGCTCAAGCTTATTGATTTTTTTATATCTTCCTTATAAATGTTGATTCAGAAATTATGATGTCTTTCTTAGGTATTTGATTTTTTTATATCTTCCTTGTAGAGGTTGCTTCAGAAATTATGATGTCTTTCTTAGGTATTCACCTCATTGATGTGCAAATACCTCAGTCACTAATTGTTACTTTGTTCCTTAGTTTGTTGCAATAACTTATATGGTCTGATAGAATTTTCATTTCTAAGGGATCATCAACTTGTGAATTGGGATTGTATCCTAAGAACGACCATTTCTGATATTGAAGTATAGCAACTTATAAACACCTTTTTTTTTGTGCTATTGTAATTTTTTTGCTATCTTATGTAGTTTATAGGACATATTTGAAAGCTTCATGCATGTAAACATTAAATATAATTAGGTGTTTGACATTTTTTTCTTGTTGTGCAGGTAAACTATATTTATATCAAAGCACGACGGTACTCAAAGTGCCTGAGTATAAATCCCCAGTGGAGTTCGGTGTTCTAACATCTTTTTCTTATCCTCTAGAGAATCCTTTAGAGAAGGATATGGGGGAGATTATTGTGGAAACAACAAGGCCTGAAATAATACCAGGGTACACTACAATTGCAGTTCACCTTGAAGATCAGAGGTATATGCATTTGCACAATAAGTTTGTTGTTCACCCTTTCAAAGGAAGAAAACTTCCTATCATCTGTAATGCAGAGCTTATTGATCCAAATTTTGATTTTTCCAATTGAAGTTTCCATGATTGTTTTCTTTCCATTTAGCTAAGCCACGGTATGCAATTGAAAGGCACAATTATCTTTTGATATCTTTCGCAGATAGCTCCAGCTCATGATCCAAATGATTTTCTTGTGGGGAAGCGCCACAATTTGGAATTCATTAACATATTTAGTGATGACGGTATGATTAATAGCAATGAGGGAAGGGAGTTTGAAGCATTGAAGTGCTTTGATGCTCGAGTTGCTATGATTGAAGATTTGAAAAACAAGCTCAGTTTCACAATTTCTTGTCAAAATAAATGTACAGGGTCTTTACAGAGGTGCTGAAAAAATAAAGTTTTGGTTCTTGAATAAAGAGGCTTTGTAACTGTTGGTACATATGCTTATGTTTTCTGTCTATAGGGCCTTTACAGAGGTGCTGAAAACAATGAGATGCACCTTGGCACATGTTCTCTAAGTGATGATATTGTAGAACCTATGGTAAAGCCACAATGGTCGTCAACTGCAATGATATGGGAAGACAAGCCTGTGAAGTTATCGAGGATGGAAGACTTGAGATTATTGCAAAGCAGTTTGAAGCTGAATGGTTCAGGTTTCCTTTCTGATTTTGCTTACTTGAGCTATTAATTTAAAATTCAAATGGCATCATGAACATGTTCCCTGTAGATAGTTGGATGGTTGCATTGGGTTCCTTTTTTAATGTTCGACATTTTGCAGATGGTTCAGGAACATTCAAGATTGGTGTATATCAAGGACATTATGGTGGGGTCATCATGTTCCAGCATGGTATGTCAGATTGGAGGATGAAGACCTTAAATATTTTGGGGTATATGCTGATCACTGGGTAGTTGGAAGAAATGAGGAAAAATCTCTGACTGAGGCAAAAGCTAAATTTCCAGGAAAGAAATATCACATTGAACAAGATCCAGATGTGTTGGACACATGGTTCTCTTCTCGTCTCTTCCCTTTTTGGTAATGCACTGACCTAAAGATACCACTGATATGAAGACCTTTTATCCAACATCCCTTATTGAAACATGACAAGATATTCTTTTCTTTTGGGTAGCTCACATGGCAATGCTAGGAATGAATCTTAGAGGAGAATTTCCTTTTAAGCAGGTAAATTAAAGAAACAAATTTTGGTTTTCTTTAACTCAATTCATGAAATTCACTAGGAAGCATTCGAAGGCATTTTGTTTACACCCTTTGGAAAAATGCCTTTTATTAAAGATCTAGGGCTTATCTTATTTTCCTCATGAATCAATAATATGCACTACGTTTGGTAGAAGAATAATATAGAGCTAACAGGTTCTATATGATGGGTTGATGTCTGTTTTTCCAATGACGAGATATTGTCTATGGGTTTCAAAGAAAGAAACTCACTTCCTTTTTCTTATAATCCTTTTTTTGTTTACAAAATTTAACCGTCTCTATCATCCTCCTCACACACATGGAATAATGGCTTTTCTCCTGCATTACCCCAGTTTCTTTTTGTAAAAAGAAAAATTCTGAATAGTGTTTCTCTATGGGAGGTTCTTATAGGAAATTGTAGGATTGATTTGTACTCATGAGGGCTTCTTTGAAATCATGAAGAGCACCACTGGGTTGGACACGGAGTACCCCCTCTCTCCCACATTATTTGGGATATACAATGATTATCTAGAGAATTTTCTTTTGGAGAATCCTAAATCATGTTTGATTTCCATACTCTTGTCACTAGACAAGGTGGTTTTCTATTCCTTCCCTCAGGGCCTCTAGAGGTAGTTGACCACTCTTTTCAAGAAATATACCAAGAAATGTCTAATGGATCTTAGTGAGGTCAGAATCACCTTGACAGCTATTGGCATATGCATTAGAAAGTTGGTTAGCACCCAAAAAATCTCCAGCAGAATATTTTATGGCAATGTCTAAAGGTAGTTGCTTCCAAAACTTCCTTCAATAATAAAAGCATACCTTCATGGTTTCAATATATCCCATGCTAAGTAAGAGAAACAAAACATATGTTAGTGATGAAATACAAAACTACTATCACCTGTCACAAGTGATAAGATAATGTAGTTGTATAGGTCAAAAGGATATCATCTGTTATAAGATATTATTATTTGTCAAAGTGAACTGACTAAGGAAATTAGAATTCACAACAAGCACTGATATGGACCAGTTTAGTATACAGATTACAAAATTAAGCTGGATGTTATTACTAGATCTTACTAACTGTCCTACATTCTATGAAAAATCCATAGAGGGTTTGATTATGTAGAGTATTAAAGTCCCATTACTTCACCAAACTAACCTAAGTAGCAGTTGCAGCAATGATGCCTATAAGTAAAAGTAAGATTGAAAAAATGTTGTGGGGTTATATAGTAGGACAAGAAACTATTGCTATTTCTCTATAGACACAATAATCTAATTTTTCAAAAGCCTATAATATGATCCCTTTGAATGGAACATGATTCCTCTCTCTTCAATTTTTTCATTATAGAAACATTTAGAATACCTGAAATTGCTTTTTCATTATAAAAAAATTTAGAATACTTGAAATTGCATGGAATTAAAACCATGCTTAAAGATTCATCAAAAAAGATTTTCAAACTTGTTAAGGTCTCAATGTTTTCAAGTCTCTATTCCCTAGCATAAAAATATCAAAATTAAGGAGTTTCAGCATCATATAAAGAGCATGAAAAGTTATCTCCCAATAGAACTTAGTCCTATGAAGATGGGTTTGCAGCTGTTCATAAAATCCTCCATAAGGAAGCTACTTATAGTGGATGGAGCAAAAGGATTTTGGCTTGCAAATTCTCAATCCATGGTTGGAAACCAAAAACCACAAACATGTGCACTTGTGGGCCAGTAGTATGTCAAGAAAGTAGCAGATTCATTGCTGGTGGAAACAATTAAAACTAATAACATCAAAACAGGCTACAACAAAACAAGTTAACTAATAAGGTTATCGTTTTGTAAGTCAAAACACATAGAATGGGAAAACATCTAGTTAAGAAAATTGTCTCTGATTAAAACTTGTGCATCCACTTTCACTTGCCAGACTATCAAAACCATTCATAAAATAAGGTAATTTTATAATACCTGGGCATTCAACCATTTCCTTACTGAAACCATACCTGCATTATAAAGGACAAACTAATAAGGAAAATATTGTTCATTTATGCATCAACCACATGACAGAAAATCTAGAACATGCTTACAATCCCAGCAGCAAAAAATAATGAGAATACTGCACCCTACGTACTCACACCTCCACTACTCACAATATCATAATATGCAATCAGTATCACAAAGATATAAACAAAGAAATTTATACAGAACTTGCCAATACATCAATATTGCATTTCTTCAGACCACAGAATAATCTTTCTATTGAAACTGAAGAACGAAACAAACACAAATTCTTTGTTAGTAATTTACAAGTGACCCAAAAACGACCAACAGGTTTAGTAATTTACATCTACATTAACAGTACCACCATGGAAGAAACTAGCTTTGTCCTAACACATGAGGACCAATGCAAGATTGCTTGCATATCTGGAACATTCGAGTTGTTTTGACCCATGGACTATACACAAACATTGGTATCTTTTTAGTTATTTCGATTTTTGGATTTCTTTATTAAAATGTTGAAAGAGTTTTTGTAAATGATTTTAACTAGCAACAACCACATTACATTAATTAATGTGTCTCAAATAGGGGTAATTTTAAGCACATGCTATAGGGAAAAACATTAATAAAAGGTATGTGCCTAAATTTACTCCTATCGGAGTATTCCAACACATTAATTAGTTTAATGTGGTTGTTGCTAGTAAAAGGTGGGCCCATAAACATATCTCCAAAATAATAATGAATTATTATGTTACAATTAATTATTATACTTTTATTTTTTATTATTAATATTGAGAAATTAATATTTTAATTGATTATAATATAATAATTATTTAATTATTTAAATAAATACTATTAATTATAATCAAATCCAAATATAAATACATTATTAATTAATTAATTAATGTGTCACAATAATATTATATATCATAACACTTACCGTTATATAGTAATGCATAGGAGACATAACCATTAGATTACTTTATAGATTGTGATAAGTTGAATGATGAGCATTTTATTATTTTTAATTCATGGTTAATATTTGATTTAACAAAGAATATGGTTGTATATAGAGATGTTTTTTCAATTGAATGGTGATGATGCCCAAAAAAACCTTTGAGATATAAAATAACAACATAAAATGTATTTATGTTTTAAAATAAAAATATAAACTCTAAATAAAAATCATTAGTGATTAATTAATTAATATTATCAAAATATAAACTATAAAACAATTTCTTTTATAATTGATTATAGTTATTTAATGATAAGCAATATATTTAGTTTTATAAATCTAAAATCCAAACCATTTATTTATTAATCAAAATTATTAACTATTATTAATATATATGATATTAATAGAACTTATAAAAAAATCATCATTAATTATAAATAATATAGTTCAACTATATATATATATAGATAGATCTTATATAGTGATATTGACATTTAAGGTATTAATAAAAAGAATAAAGAATCAATTTATTATAATAATTAAACAACCAAAGACAGATTATTAATGCGTCACATCTTGGGCATTGTCGCAATGTGACATAACCCTAAATAAATATCAAAATGTGACATAACCCTTGATGAATGTCGTTAACGTAACATAAACTGTGTTAAATGTCACAATGTGACATAACGCTTATTCAACGCCCACTATCACATTATCAATGTGTCACATCTTTGGTTGTGTTGACATATACCAACCAAACACTGTAAGAAACCATGGCTTAACGTCGTAATGTGATATAACCCTTGATAACATTGCAGTGAAATGTAAACCTTGATAAACATCACAATGCGACATACATTATACATTACTATGTAGAATGTGGATGGTTTAAACCATTTCTTTTGTCAAATGACTATATATATATATATATATATATATATATATATATATAAAGAGAATTCTTAAAGAAAATTTCTGAACATCCAAAGAGACATTGTTAATGTGTCAAATCTTGGGCATTATCTCAATGTGACATAACCCTTGACAAATATCACAATGTGACACAACCTTTGATGAATGTCACTAATGTAACATAACATGTGATAAATGTCACAATGCGACATAATGCTTATTAAACGCCCACTATCACATTATTAATGTGTCACATCTCACATCTCTAGTTCTATTGACATATGCCAACCAAACACTCTAACAAACCATGGCTTAACATCGTAATGTGATATAACTATCGATAACGTCACAGTGAAACATAAACCTTGATAAACATCACAATGCCACATAACATTCTACATTACTATGTAGAATGTGGATGGTTTAAACCATTTCTTTTGTCAAACGACTATATATATATATCAAGAAAATTCTTAAGACACGTGATTAATATGTCACATATTTGGGATTATCACAATATGACATAACCCTTGACAAATATCACAATGTGACATAAACCTTGATGAATGTCACGAATGTAACAGAACCTGTGATAAATGTCACAATGCGTCGTAACGCTTATTAATCGCCCACTATGACATTATTAATGTGCCACATCTTTGGTTGTGTTGACATATACCAATGAAACACTGTAACAAACCATGGCTTAACGTCGTAATATGATATAACCCTTGATAACGTCAGAGTGAAACATAATTATTCTAAATCATTATAATATTTTACATTATAATAAAATAGTGATAATGATGATTAGTTACGTTTAATTAATATTAGGAAACAATTCATGCAATAATTATGTTTTTAACATTGATTATAATATATTATAATATTTTATATGATAATAAAATAGTAATAATAATGGTTAGTTATGTGTAATTAATGTTTTATTACATAATAATAATATTATTTATAATATTTTATTTTAGATGTTAATAAAATAATGATAATAATAGTTAAGTAAGTGTAATTAAATAATAATTTTATAATATTATTATTTAAGTATAATGATAATAATTTTAATACCACTATATTATAGTATGTCAAAATATGGTTATTGGTCAAAATATTGATGTGAAACTAATGGAATATTCTATTTAATTTAAACAATTGTATTGAAGTAAACATAAAATAACAACGTTATTTTTATGAAAATAGATATATTTAATTATTATATTTTATTCAATATGCTAATTAACAAAAAGGTATTTAATTCACATGTTATAAACAATTGTAATAAAGTATATCATCACAAATTCATAATGTAACCTAGCCATAACGTTCCATAACATATTATTGATGTACCAAGTCAAGATATGTTCTTTATTATTAGAATGTAGATGATCAACGTGACAATGCGACACAACCAATGTCTTTATCTATAGTATGTATTGTGTCGCCAAACATACGAAGACGTGACATCAAATTCTGAGCCAAATTGTAACAATGTGACATACCCTTAGTTTAATTTCATAATGTGACAAACACGTTGGGGAATGCAAGAATTCAAATACGGTGTGCGAGGTTGACAAATGGTTATGATAATCTTCCTTGAAAATGTCACATCGCAACGTTAGGATTTTTAATCAAAATATAATATGTTGGTGAAAGGTTTTATTAGATTCTAATACTACAAAAGCTGTGTAATTGTCGTCTTGCATTATCATATTGTTCGTAATGGGTTTTGTGCGATTATGTAATTCATTGTAATGTTGGATTGTGTCACAATAATATTATATATCATAACACTTAGGGTTATATTGTAATGCATATGAGACATAACCATTAGATTACTTTATAGATTGTGATAAGTTGAATGATGAGCATTTTATTATATTTAATTCATGGTTAATATTTGATTTAATAAAGACTATGGTTGTATATAGATATGTTTTTTGAATTGAATGATGATGATGCCCAAAAAAACATTTGAGATATAAAATAACAACATAAAATGTATTTATGTTTTAAAATAAAAATATAAACTCTAAATAAAAATCATTAATTATTAATTAATTAATATTATCAAAATATAAACTATAAAACAATTTCTTTTATAATCGATTATAGTTATCTAATAGTTATTTAATGATAATCAATATATTTAGTTGTATAAATCTAAAATCCAAACCATTTATTTATTAATCAAAATTATTAACTATTATTAATATATATGATATTAATTGAACTTATAAAAAAATCATAATTAATTATAAATA
>LPNX010886544.1:0-12336 GCA_001517045.1 Pseudotsuga menziesii
ATATGAATCATCTTGTATCTGGAAAAGTGTTTCTTGATAGGTGAAAGAGGAACAATCCTGAAGACTTTGGAAGTGGAACAGAGAAGAAGAAGATTAGCAAGGATCGACCTTCATTTAACAAGTAAGTCCTTTTGATCTTCCTATTTCTTATTCTATGCTTTAAGAGTCAATTGTCTGCAAGTAATTGAGTAAGTTGGTAACCCCAGACCTTAGGTTATTAGGTGTATAATCCTGTAGTTTTTTTTCCTTTACTTTTGTTGTAGTTCAATGTAGTATATAGATTGAGTATGGGAAAATGAGAGTGATGTGCGGGGTGGGGGGCATACGAGCTTCCACCTTCATGTGGTTGTTTCTGTTCAGTAGATAATATTGAATTATTCTTGAAACCAAGAGAATCCCATTTGTGTATACCCATTTAGTATTTTTATATAAGTTTGTTACATGTTTATTTATTATTCTACATGTAACCTTTTCTTCTATTTGGTAAATGCAGGTTTGAAGGATGGTCACCTCCATGATCCACAATGTATTATCATCAAGGTATAAATTTTATTCTCTTCCATCACCATGTTTTAATCAGTACTACTTGATATTACTTGATATTAATTATTCAATTTTATCATTAAAATACTTGATCATTTATAAGAGGGATGTAACGGTAGTGCTACAATTATTGGGAACAAAAATATTACTATAACCATGACTTTTGCTTCCCACACAATACCACATTTTCATATAACTAATAGAATATCCCATACTCTGAAGCAGAAGATCAATATTTCTATCTTCCTACTAAATTTTTTGATTCAGATATGACAGCGAGTTCAGTCATGCGTTGTCAACAAAGAGGATTTTAGTGTTTTTTTCTTAGATTTTTCATTTTACTAAACAAAATCAATTTATGATTATTGGGTAGAATATTACCTTTTAATTTGGCCACCATTTTGCTCTAGCTTTTGATCCTTCCTTTATTCTTATGCTTCCTATTTTGTTACACCCAATCCCACCATAAGGTTGTGTGTCCTCTCAGACTCGTGACAACAAAATTCACTTGCTTTTCCTCATTCACATATTCATAATAGAAGTACATTTATAAGGAAGTTATCCATTATAGAAGATCCTCTAGATCCAAACTACCACTCTATGGAAGTATATATTCCTTTGGCCTTGAACCAGAACCCAAAATTGACTTAAGTAATATGACTTCAGTATTTTCCCAAACTATGCCCTCTCCTTCTTCTGGAGATTCTTCTTCTGATTCACTGATATCCTTTTTTGTAGGATATCGATGTATGTACACTTCCATGGTATCCATCCTTGCTTGCAGTTGAACTATATTATATACCCTTCATTCCATCTGGGACATATTCACTCTAATTGACTAGAAAGTTCACTAGAGCTTAATCAACTTTGTTCATTAATAATAAATCATTCTATAGCTTTGTGGTTTCAAAAAGGAAACTAATTTCATAATCCTTTGTTCCAAAGAGTAAATTCTCAGTTTATATCTCTGTGATCATACTTTACTATGTCTTCCTATGGAAATTCCCATATTTCCTTTCCTTTTTTTAAATCATTAAAATTTAGAACTAATATTTTCTCATAGAGTATACCTTATAGAAAATCAATATGATTGGGAAATTCATTCTACAAAAATTAAATTGAAAGTTACAATAAATAAATAGGTGTCAAAGGAACTTAGATGTGATTATTGGAACATCAAATTTGTTCATGAGAGTTTATCTATGTGCAATAATATTTCTAGGTTTTAGAATAGTTGAGAAACCAATATATTACCCACTTGATTTGAAATGTGGTGACCCATAAACAAGTTGATTCCAAGTCGACAATGGTGGAAAATAAAAGGTTTCTCACTAGTAATGTATTCTATGACTTAAACAAGTAAAAATGCTATCTTACCTCATCTTAAACCATCGATTTCAATACCAGTCGTTCCACTATTGACTATTGAGCACATACAATGGTGTTTTATACAATAGTGTTTCCAATACTTGAAGTAAATCCCTTAACTCTATCTCACAACCATTGTGGAATTTCACTTCATTCTTACCCTTCATACTATTTTTTTGACGTTTTGGGGTTTAACATTCCCATTCACTAATTTTTTTTCCTAAATATTAACGTTTTTCCTAAACATGTACTCGTCAATAATAAAGTTTTTCCTAAATATTGTTATCCACCTGAATGCACCTCTCCGTCCGAGTGCCGACATCCCTCATGTTGGCACACAAAAGGACATATATGGATTGAGGGTTGCCCAAAACACTATAGATGGGCTTATTATGAACTACATTCATCATCCATCCAGCTGGTTGTTTTTACCCTTTTTCCATGTCAAGTCATATACGCGACTCTCTATATATGCAACTCGTGTGTCATACGTGAGTCTCTGTTGTTGCATGTCGCGTATAGATGTATACGCGGGTTGCCTTTAGAGCAACTCGCGGATCATACGCGAGTTTCTAGTATTGATACCCGCGGATACTTACCTTTGACATTAAAAATAAAAACACATGATTACTTGAGATTAGTTAAGCCATTTACCTTAATCTCATTAACTGTCTCAACCTCCTCAACCTTCGAAACTGCCTTATTTCACCAACTATAAATATAGGCCTTGGGGAGGGTGTTTGAAATACACTTGGGGAGCAAAGTTATGATGGTGGAGTTTATACAGAAGTCTTTGGAGCAGTGGAAATTAGAATCCTTTGGCTGCTGAGGAGTCCTTGTCTCAGGTGTTGGGTTGTAATCTGAACTTCTTCATTATTGATAATAAAGAGAATCCTTCTTCCATATTGTGTCTTGAATGTATCTCATGTATTGTGGTTTGATAAATGTTTATGTTTCAGCATCATGTATAGGATTTATCTAACCTGTTTATATATATGAATCATCTTGTATTTGGAAGATTGATCCTTGACAGGTGAAGGAGAAAGCATCCCTGAAGACTTTGGAGGAGAAGCAGAGCGGAAGAGGACAAGCTAGGATCAACCGTCATGTATCGGGTGAGTCTTTCCAATCCTCCTATTTCCTTTACTACAATGTAGAGTCAATTGTCTGCAAGTTTATTGAGTATGTTCGTAACCCCAGACCTTTGGTTATAAGGTGTTTATTCCTGTACAACAGAACTGGCGACTCCGCTGGGGAGCCCAGACTGCTGTAGGTTGTTTTTGTCACCCCTGACCAGTCTTTGCTTTGAAGTCTGTGCGTGATCTGTTATCCTGGTTCATACTTGTCACAGTGTTTGAAATTCTTGTGGATTTTTCTTAGTTTTTGAGAAAATTTTTGTACCTATATGTGGGTTTCTCTTCTACACAGTCGTGTATAGAGGTTTGCATCCACGGGTTTCTTTACTGGACAGTCGCGTATCATACGTGGGTTGCACGTCTATACAGTCGCGAATAAGCCTGGAAGTAGGAATTTTTTAAGTTTGGGTTTGCTTGTCCCTCTCTGTGTGTATTTCCTGTTTCTGTGTGGAATTTCTTGTTAAATGCGGTGATGTCTGTTTGATGACCTGTTGGTGATCACACTTTGTGCTTTTTCGAAATCCCTTGAGTCTCTTTTGCTTGGATTATTTCCTGTTTGCATGCTGAAGTAGCTTGGCCTGTTTGGGTTATAGGTTGAAGTGTCTCTGTCCAGATCAGTGATCAGGGTCTTGGGCTTTGTTTTTCCAGTCTATCTTTCGATATTGGTTGGTTTGTCACTTGCCTTTATAAGTCTACAGTGATTTTTGTCATTGTGTGCACCCAAGCTAGGGTTCCTAGTCTGCCTTTGTTGGTTGTTTCTTGGTTCTGTCAGCCTGCTTTACTTCAGTTTGTTGGTTTGATACAGTTCATTAATTCCAATTTTACTCAAGTATAGTGCATTTTATGTGCATACTAGAGTTTGAGCATTTTTAAAAGTGAAAAGAAAACATTGTCAATATTTTGCATTTTGCTTTTGCATAAGTAGTGTTTATTTCAGTTTAAAAATATTAATCTCAAAAGCTACAAAAAACATAGTCTTAGTTTCTTTTATTGTTTGCATTTAATTCATCAATATATATTTGCAAAAAGAAAAAGAAGTTTGTTTTAAATAGTGGTAATTTACTTTGAATACACCTTTATTTTCATTTATTTCTTATTGAGTCAAAAACACCATAAGTACATCACTCCATTTCCTTCTGAGTAAGAAACAGCCCTTTAAAATGAACGCATAATTAAAATTTACTAGTAATTTTTGTTTTTAGGGGCCTTTCACCTACTAGCTTAGGCTAGACTTGTGGGCTAGGAAGTGTAAACTTCCCACAAGTTATAAAACTCATATGTAGTGGACCTTTCTTTAGGTAAATCCTTGACTTTATCAACTATATCTGGGAAGATCCTCTCAAACGGGAGTCAAGCACGAGGCCGCGTGGAGGCTTGGACAGAGGAGATAACCCTCCAAATCCTTGTCAAAGCGTAGATCAGGAATTTTACACATCTGGGGATTCTATCCTAAACAGATTTTCGGGCTCAGCTACCCTGCCCATGCATATGAGTTAGGCTTGCGACTGTCCCCCCAGACTGTTGGTATAGCTAAGGTAGCCTTTAGTCTCTTGTCTTTTAGGGTTCATACCTAGGTAAACTGGAAGGCTATTTCTGGTTCACCTTGAACGGGCTTGGAAGGTAACCCTTGTTGAAAGTGTAGGAGGGCGGTTGGGTGATTCCTCCACTTGTGCCTAAGAACCACTTCAAGGACTCCTAGTAATCGTTCATCAGCTTTCTTCAGGAAAGTATATCTTTTACCCTTGTTTGATTGCTTGAGGCTTTAGGATTTTTATAGTGTATGTTCTGTGGTTTTTCCTGTGTTTAGTTGGCCTTAGGGTGTGATTTGTTAAATTTTCAATTCTGGAGGACCAGCCTCCTAGAAGGTCAAGAAGGTTGAGAAACCTTCCTCCCCTCACCACATTGGAGCCTCCACCTCTACCCCAAAGGTGGAGATTGGACATAAACGGTTCATTTGAACTAGTAGGAATAAGTGAAATTCTTGGTGAACTAGAACTGATAGCTAACCATTTTGATCTTGATACAGTTGAGATAGAAGAATTGCAGACTGATGAGTTTGCAAGGAAATTTAACACTCCCTTGACTGATTTAAACGATCCTGTGATCGTTCAGGTTAGACCTTTTGATTCACCTGTATTAGGTGTCCCTGTGGGTAGGATCATGTCTTCTGTGGAAGAAAGTCCTTTTGTGTTCACCTCAATCATTTCGGTTGAATGGGTACTGCCTCCCCCGGTAAGTGCCCCTAGATCTAGTATACCTTCTACACCTTTGACTCCAGCGAGCCGGGTGGTTTAGCCACCGGTTCACTCAAATCTAGCAGGTACTTTTGGTGACATGGTTACTGGGATCCCCAGTATACCTACTATTCCTTATTCCTTTCCATATACTACCCAGAGTGGTCCGGTAGGATCCTCGACGTTTGTCCAAGGATTTCCTTGGAATGGGGGGCATATTCCCCCATCCAGTCCATACGTAGGTCCATCTCCTTCCTATGTAGGAGTGCAGTTTGGAAACAACACCTCTTATGGGAAAATTTTCCAAACTCCCATTTTGGTCCCGTTCATGAGCTCTCCCTTTTCGTTGTTCAACGGAGGGATTCCGGCTCCTATCTTTTAGAACCCTGTTTCTATGGTGATGGCCCAAACTTCTTACACTGCACCTCCCACACACAATCCTGTGGCTTATGGATGGAATCTGTTTCAAAGCAATCTTCCCACTTCGCAACCGGTGGCAGGGGGCAACCCCACTTTTACCCATGGGAATTCAGGGGCAGGTCCCTCTAATCCCCAAGCTGGCACATTTAGTTCCCCGGTTCTACCCAAACTTCCTTTCCTGGCAACTTTAAACTTGCCAGATTTGTCAAAATTGATGAATGACCCGGTGAGGCATGACCCCTTGTGGCCACCTGTTCCCACCAAATTGCCATCGGACATCTCTAAGTTCGAAGGAAAAACTGGTGAAGATCCTGGGGCTCATGCCACCACATTTCATTTATGGTGTTCTTCAAATTTGCTGAATGAATATTCAATAAGGTTGAGGCCATTCTAGAGGACCTTGATAGGTACTGCGGAAAAATGGTATATTGAATTTCCTTCTGCTGCTTTCAATAGTTTCTGGGACTTGGCTAGTGCATTTCTTATCCACTTTCAGCTTCCGGTCCGATATGATTTCGAAACGGACTTGTTGTCTACTTTTAGACAAAACAAGGCTACCCACATCTCAAATCATATCCAAGAGTGGAGGAGGTGAAAGAGCCTTATAAAAGCCACTATCCCTCCTGAGTTCCTTTTAGAGTGGTTCCTTAAATCTCTGTTGCCGTACATATCTAAGGACGTATCCACCTCAGAAGTGATGAATGAAGAAGAAGCCATTCTCAAGGCCCAATAGTTTGATTTGATTTATTCACAATCTGGGATCTTATATGAGATTATCCCTGAGGCATCGAGGCCTTCGCACGATGCGGAGAAGCCTAAGCCTGGACCCCATGCCGATGGTGTGGTTGGGTCCGTTAACTCTCCCACCGTAGAATATTTGACTAAACAAATTCATCAGTTGTCCGTCAAACAATATATGGCGGAGGAAGCAAAGGCTGCCCCCTCCCCCCAGAGTGCAAATGTTTTTGCACAAACCTCTCAGAAGGGCAATCAGCAGCCCGGCGGGAAGAAAAAGAAAGGCAAGAAGGGAGAGGGAAATCAAAACAAGCAAAATCCCTGATGGGGGAAAAAAAGAAAAGAAGAAGGTCAAGTTCCCTTGTAAGTTGTGCCAAGAGGACCACCTTACTCACCTTTGTCCCCTTATGGATCAAGCCTAGAAGCTGCTTAAAGCTCAACAACCAGTTGTCCTGAAGGATCCTTTTCCCTAAGGACAGAACTCTACTTCAGCTTATAACATAGCAGGGGGCACTCAAACTACCCCTGACCCAAACTATATCAAGATGGTTTGATCTTCGACTTTGTTGCAGACACGGAACAAAAATTATGAGAAAGAGACTCTTGAGAAGGGTAAATCTGTAGGTGAAACTTCGAACCCTCTCACAATAGAGAAGCCTGCTGAAACTATGCTGAAGATACCGAAAGGTGTCTTCAAGAAGGCCTTGCATAACCCTAATGCTAGGGATGCTTCAAACTACTCCGTGGTTGAATATTTATCTCAAACCCCGTGTTCAATGTCAGCTTTAGAGGTGTTACAGAGTTGTCCCGCTCAGTGGCATGCCCTCTTAGAAGCTTTAGGTAGCATGGACTCTTCGTGTCTCACAGCGAAGTTTCATTTGTCCAATGTTAAAATTCTCCTGCCTTACCATGTAGCCCTATCAATAGATGTCATCCATGGTGGTAAGACCATTGGAAGGGAAGTTGTTGATGAAGGGGCCTCTACTTGTGTTATGTCCTTGACATGTTGGAAAGCTCTTGGATCCCTAGAGATGGTCCCATCAAACACTTTGCTTACTGCTTTTGATGGAATATCCTTCCGTCCACATGGTATCCTGCCGGCTTTTGAAATTAAGTTGGCAGGAAAAGCAGTGTCTGTTGAAGTAGAAGTGATTGATGCTCCTTTGGACTACAATCTGCTTCTGGGAAGGAGTTGGACTTATGTGATGTTCGCTATTGCGTTGGCCGTTCTTCGTGTAGTGGTTTTTCCACATGAGGGCAAGTTGGTTACTATTGACCAACTTGATTTTACCCAAAAAAATCGTTTATATTCTTATGAGTCCACTGTGCCATTGGTTGATCAGGTCAAACCTGCTACACAGAGCTTGGTGGCTGGAATGTACTCATCACTAATGGGCACATTTGATCTTCCAACCCCAGTTAATTATATTGGTTCTACTAGTGTGGGGAATTCCATCGCTACGGTTGTCGATAGGACTGATCCTTGGGTCCTCCCAACCCCCCATGAACCGAAAGTGCCCCTATCGACAGTGGAGGTTTCTTATCAAGCTATCACTCAAGCCACTGTTGACCCCATTCCAGATCCTCTAATAGTCTCAAATGATATGGAAGAAGTCTATTTTCCCGTATGGGCGGAAAAATATTCGCATTCTATAGATTGTTTAGACATGGTTTTACCTTTCGATGAAGCTATTCTGGAAGCCATGAGTGGACGTGATAAGATTTGTGAGGATCTTCACCATCGATCCTATTTTCTTCCAGAACTAAGCAGAATATAAAACCAAGAGTTTCACGTGAGACTGTTAGAAGATGTTGATATACCTATCAACCCTTTACCTAGGGAAGGAATGTTTTTCGAGGGGAATATGGAAAATATTTCCGCTACTATACCTATTAACATCTCTATAAACCTTGATGTCGTGGAAAACATATATATAGGTGCAAACTGCTCTCCTGAAGAGATTGCCATCTATACTGCCCTTTTTAAGGAATTCCGCGATGTATTTGCCTGGTCATATGAGGAGATGCCAGGCATAGATCCATGGATTGTTGAACATGAAATCTGAACATATCCTGATGCCAAGCCGGTTCGATAAAAATTAAGACCCGTGAACCCGTGTAAAGCGGCGGCTGTGAAAGCTGAAGTTGAAAAGCTGTTGAAAGCTGGTTTTATCTATCCCATTGCTTTGACTGAATGGGTATCCAACCCTGTTCCTGTTGATAAGAAGCAAGGGACTATCCATGTTTGTACAGACTTTAGAGACCTCAATAAAGCCTGTCCTAAGGACAACTATCCCACACCATTTATAGACCAGATCATAGATGCTTGTGCGGGAAGTGAGGTGTTTTGATTTATGGATGGTTTCTCTGGATACAATCAGATTCAAATAAAATTGGAAGACCAACATAAAACTGCTTTCATTTGCCCTTGGGGTACATTTGCGTATAAGAAAATTCCCTTTGGATTGAAAAATGCTGGGGCTACCTTTCAACGGGCTATGAACTTTGATTTTCATGACATTAAAGCCATTGTCGAACCATACCTTGATGATTTGCCCGCACATTCTCGCAAGAGGATTCAACATCCAGATCATTTACAGTTGATATTTGAAAGATGCAGATATTATAAAATTCGCTTGAATCCCCACAAGTGTGTATTCTGCATCGAGTCAGGAAGATTACTCATATTCATTGTCCTTAGTAGAGGCATCCAGGTGGATCCTTTAAAATTTGAAGCCATTGTAAATCTACCTCCTCCTCGTTCTCTCAGGAAACTTCAAAGCCTGCAAGGAAAGTCTAATTTTCTTCGGTGTTTTATTGTTAATTATGCCAAGATCACTAAGGGTTTCATGTGCCTGCTCAAACAGGACACCCCATTTGTATGGGATGAAACCGCACAACTTGCATTCAAGGCATTGAAAAAATATTTGCTGTCGGCAGCCTTATTACGTCCACCAGATTTTTCTAGGGATTTTATATTATATTTGGCTACGTCGGAGTCGACCATTGGGGTAGTACTAGTCCAGGAGGACGATAATATTGTAGAGCATGTCGTCTATTATCTTATCCGTGCCTTGGCTGGACCTGAACTTAGATACTCCCATGTTGAGAAATTAGCCTTAGCAGCTGTTTATGTTGTGCAGAGGTTACGTCACTACATTTTACTGAGGACCACCACGGTAGTGGCGGATGTGAATCCGTTCCAATATGTTTTATCTCGATGGATTTTTGGGGGAAAATTTAACAAATGGATAGTCATTCTCCAAGAGTTTGACTTGGATTTCCAGTCCGCTAAGTCTAAGAAGTCCTTAGTTTTTGCTGAACTTATAGCAGAATTTCCTACTGAAGAAGATGTAGTGGTTGAAGATGACTCATTCCCAGATGAGCACATATTCCTGATATCCACCTCTGATCCTTGGTACAGGGATATTCTTATATATCTCCAAACTTTGAAGTATCCTGCAGCTTCCTCTAGGGAGAAACGACATAAGTTACGCCTTCATGCCAAGAACTACCTCATTATAGGAGATACATTATATCGATGAGGGGTAGATTCCGTTTTGCGTCGTTTCCTGACTCATGAGGAAGCGAATATTGTCCTGAATGATTCCCATAGTGGAGCGTGTGGGGGTCATTTATCTGGGTTATCAACGGCCCAGAAGATATTGCGTGCCGATTATTTCTGGCCCATAATCTTTCAAGATTGTGTGGAATCAGTGAAGCGCTGTCATCCATGTCAACTTTACACCAGGAAGATGTGGTCACATCCTGCTCCGTTATTTCCCGTTGTCTCGGTAGGACCCTTCATGAAATGGGGGATTGATTACGTGACATGCAACCCAGCCTCGGCTGGGGGGCATAAATACATCATTGTCGCTGTTGACTATTTTACGAAATGGGCAGAGGCAATGCCTACTTTTAAAGCCGATGGGGAAACAGTAGCTTTCTTTGTATTCAATCAAATTATAGCACGGTTTGGTATACCCAAAGTGATTTTCACTGACCATGGCAGTCATTTTCAAAATAACATGATGACGGAACTAACCACCATGGTCGGATTCAGACAAGAACATTCTTCTCCATACTATCCGCAGGAAAACAGTCAGGTTGAGGCTGTGTTGCACCGGCAACAATTTCCGAAAAAAATTCAAAAAAATTTTCAGGGACCCTCCTTCATTTCGAGTTAGCCATTTTATTTGCTTAGTTTCATGCTTTTGAGTCTTGCGTGTGGATTTATGGTTCCTTCTTGAATTTTGAATGCTAGAAATTGACTGGTTTTTCATAGTTAAAATGTTTTAAGACTTCTTTTGAAATTGAGTCTCTGTCGTTTTGCAAAACTTTTAGAAATTTTGTTGCAAAGTTTTCATGTCGGACGTTTTTCTCTTTGATTTTCCCAACGTTGCGAGTGTCTATCAGCTTCTAAGTTCCTTGCCCGTCCCTCCGTTGCGGGTGTTGTCCGGAACCAGAGTCATTTGTCGACCCACCGTTGCGGGTGGCTGTCAAGTCCGCTTGGTTTAACGTGACCGCTGCTTCGGGCGTCTCTAGATTCTTCATGGTTTCCGACAAGCCCCGCCATTGCGGATCAGCGTAAATGTGTGAATCCTCGTTTCCCGCCGAACCATGCTTTGAAGTTTCGTCTCCTCGTTGCGGACGGTGGAGTATGGAAGATGACCCAACGTTGCGGAAGGGTCCAGACTCCTGGCCACCCGACCAAGGTTTCCGCCAGCACCCGATACATGTTTTTTCGTCGCCCGAGGTATGTTTGAGCCATGTTCACCGTTGCGGGTGATAGAGTGGTAGGAAGTATCCGCCGTTGCGGGTGGTATGAAGATCGTGCCGCCCGACATAGCTTTCGAAGCCGCCCCGATTGATGTGACTCCTCGCACGTGTGGATTTGTTTATATATGTAGGGCGACAAGCGGGGTTTTTTGTGGTTTTCGAAGGCGTTGTCGCGGTGAGACGAACTGTCGATTTTAGGAGAGCGTGAGAGCTAGCTGTTGGTGTACCTGTGTCCAGGTGGCAGGAGGAAAAGTCTATCCATCATCTTCTCACCTCGTTTGGTGGATTTCCAGGTAGGATCTTGACTCTTAGCATCATTTTTGTTAAGTTTTCTTTTACGCGGTGGAGGTTTTAAGATTTGGACCCGTCGTCCCGTTACGCCAGCACGGGGAGTTTACTCCCTTGGTTTGGTTTTTTCTTCGGTCGTCCACCTGGAGTTGCGCGCCGTTTGGTTAGGGTTCCCGGTCGGATAGTTTGGACGGTTATAGGGAGGGGGTTTTTGCCGTTTATTTTTTAAAAGCCCGCGTTTCCTTTGTCTGCCGTTTCAGTCCTGTGGGGGGAAGCAAGGTGCAGGCGGCCGTCATGCCGCCTGCACCTGGTGTTTATGATGGAGGTTTTGGGGCGTAGGAGGCCGTTACGCCATCAGCGCCAAGCTGCGTTGGGGTGGTTAAATTATTTGGAGCCTGCGTTGTTTGGTTCGGTCCAGGGGTTTGTGTGTTGTCTCGATCAAATTTCTTAGCAGAACCTGGGGCTGGCGCGACCTAATTTGCTGTCGATTGCTTAAAACCCTGGTAGGGTCAAGAAGAACGATTGTTGGTAACGCCATGCTTTTGAGGGTAGCGCGAGTTGGTTCTAATGAAGTCTCCTTCTCCAGAGATATGGTCGCTTCCCGTCGAGGTGTGTGGAGAATATCAGCAACCTATGGTTTTTCTTCGATGCTGGTCATTTGCATTTCTGTCGCAACGGGCCTAGGGATTTGTAGGGCTGAACCATCGATTGTTTAGGCCTGAGGCTGTATGTTGTTTTTTTTTTCTCTCTGTGCATGATAGACAGTGAAATGATGGTTGTATGATGCATCTGCATAGAATTTGAGCATATTGATTCTCTATATCACTTTCTTA
>LPNX010886563.1:0-10607 GCA_001517045.1 Pseudotsuga menziesii
AAAATCATAAATTTTAAACAAAAGTAGATTATAAAATTTATTATTTAAATATTACGAACATAATAAATGAGATAATTTGATTATTTCAAATCTTATTTTTAAATATGTTACTGTAACAAATTTTTATCGAGTTGTCTAAAGATGGGACTTTTTGACCTTTGTTTCCGGTTGGGTTTTACCAGTTTTTTGCCATGAATCTTCACAGAATTTTCAAAAGATTCAAAAACACTACTAGATCTTATAGAGTGTGGGTGTTTAGGGATTTTATTGTCACCTCATTTCATTTATGAGCTTAAAATCATCCAACAAACAACATAAATTACAAATTTTGTAAATTAAATTCATCGGATTCCAGCAGAAAATGAGCCTAAAGGTAAAAAATTCCCCAAGTCAAAAACTGTTTAGATTTCATTATATATTGTAATAAATTTATTTTGATTACATATTTATGATAATTTTTAATGTTTGATCTTGTTTTTTTTTTACATATTTTTAATGATGATGGTTAACGTCCCCTCAGAGCAAACTTTGGTTTATCAGACCTAAAGAAACGAATTATTTAGTTTATTTTAAAATTGTATTTCTATGCTCAAAGAACTTGGAGAGAAGCGTCCTGAGCTCACTATAATTTTGACAAGTTAAAAGGATAGAAAGGTTGAGATTGCAACAAAGATTATGAAACTAATATCTAATGTGGGTGTACGTAGGGCATTCTAAGAGGAAGTGTTTTTCATCCTCAGTGTTCATATTCTCATAGAGATGGCAGATCCTTTCCACCCATGGTGTTTTAGGAACTGCCCAACGACATGTTTCACTATGTAGCTCATGAGAGTTTGTTCTTATCTTGGCTATATTAATTTTTTTCTTTGAACTAGTTAAATTGAGAGATACTTTTGATCTTCTAGAGTAGGGTTGATGGCCTCCTGATATTATCTCAATTTTATTTTATCCTCTAAATATTTCTCACCCACATTTTCTCCTTAAACTTAGAAGTAACCATATTTTTAATATTTTGCAATGCAACATTTTCGTTGATCTCCCAATGGTTTAACCAAGCCCTGATATCTTTATACCAACATCGCTTGAGGCATAGGTTGTTTTGGATGGAATTTAAAGCTAGCTTAGGAATTCTATGGTCTCCCATGTTATTGATTTTATGCTTGTACAACAAGATCCTAACCATAGCTAGGCTCTCGATAGGGGAAATACCCACTTCTATAAGGAGAATAGGGTAGGGTGTATTGCTCTTAATTTTGAGGTTATATGTTATAAAACACTTCTGTATTTACTCAATATTTCTCTAGGATTCTCTAGAGATGCTACAACCCCAAACCTCACACCCATACAAGATAACATGAGTGACTAAAGTTTCAAAGAGGAGATTCTTTTTATCCCACATCACAAGTTTTGTTGCTTTAAAATTATTTTCAAAACCAAAATAAGCTTTCCACCCTCCATTAATCCTTTTCTTAATACTATAGTTCCAATTGAGCTTGTAATGAATATCAATTCCTAGGTATTTGTAAGAAGACACTTCCTCCAAGTTGTTATTGTCATACACAAAATTAACGTAAGTGTCCTTCTTGGATTCGATAATCATAATTTTTGTTTTGTCAGTGTTAACAGCCATACCCATGGTAGAGAAAAAAATCCTTAATAATTCTTAGTTGCTTATCAATATCAGATGGACACCTTGCTAGGAAAACAATATCGTCAGCATAGATAAGAAGGATGATGACTATTCCAGCTAAGATCATGCTAGCACATCTTGCTTCCTCTAAACAACCTTCTAGATTATCTATGCAAATGTCAAAAAGGGTGGGGGAGAGGTTCCAAACTTGTTTAACTTCGCTATTACACTTAATATCTTTTGACCACCCCTCGTTGGTCTTAAACTTGGTAATGACATTCTTGTATAGCCTTATTGTGGCGGCTCTCAACTCGAAAGGAACCTTTAGCTCTTCTAATCTATTACATGGGTTATTTCTAGGTATCGTATTGAAAGCCTTTCTAAAGTCCACAAAGCAACAAAAGAGATTGGATTTATCATTACGACATTCCTCAACAATTATCCTAAGCGTAACGAGGTGGTCTGTTGTTGAATGCCACCTTCTAAAACCCGCTTGGCCTTTATCCCGCTTACCTTCACTTTCAAGCCATATGTTGATCTTCTTTTCCAAAATAATACCATACAACTTGGCTAAGAGAGGGCTAATCATAATTGTCTAGTAATTAGAGGGGTTATTTGTATCCCCACTTTTAAAAATAGGGATAATGAGGCTTTGAGTCCAAGTTTTAGGGAACCCTTGCTTGACAGCTTGATTGAAAATCCTGTGGATGTGAGGGTTGAGGACATGACCTCCAATTTTTAAGATTTCTGCATGGTAACCTTCAATTTCCTTAGCTTTTTCATTTTCCATATGCTTAACCCCAAAATCTATGTCTTCTAAAAAGAAAACTTCTTTCATTGTGAGCAGGGTTTCAAAGTTATCCATGCTGCTTGGGGATTCATAAAGCTTTTTAAGATAGGAATTCCAGTTGTGTACAACAAATCTATTATTATCTTTAGTTTTTCTAGTTAGAATCTGCCTCTAAAATTTCTTAGCAGCCACCTTAGAGAAGTGTAAGATATTTTCTCGTCTTTTGTGAATATATTGCATTTTTTCCTTTTAGTTAGGGATTTGTATATTTTTATCTTGTCAATTTTAATAGACTCATCAAGAGCTTCCTTAATTTCTCCCCTCGCACTTTACAATCTTTATCGTTCCAAGGGTTGGTTTTGCTATTTATTTTATTACTTGAAACTTCAATTGAGAACTTGTTAATAGACTATGAGAGGGTTTTGGTAAAATTATGATAGAGGTCTTCTATGTTGTCTATACTTGATAAAGGAAGCAAACTAATATTTAATTCATTTAGAAAAAGATAATTTTTATTTCTATCAAAGATCAAGTTTTTTTGGCTATGAGAATTATCTTCTATAGGATCTATGATCTGAGTCAAGATTGTGGTCGTTTAAGATGTCAAAATTTATTATTTAGTTGTATAAAGGGATATCGAAAATAACATAGTCTACCATGCTTCTACCAAGCCCATGGATACAGGTCATCTGACTAGAATTGGGCCACTTCTTTAGACCATTGCAAATTATGAGATCTTGAGCACTACAAAGCTTGACTAGCTAAGACCCAAACAAATTTTCCCCTAGATCTTCAAAGCTTCTTTTGTACCTTCCAGCTAGAGTAAGGTCTTCGTCTAACCAAAGAGGATTAGGTTTGGAATGATTCTTATAAGAATAGCTTGGTTGCTTGAAGTTCGAGCATTAAAGTCACCCATTAAGAGGATATTACTTTCATTCCTTAGGCTAGAAATATCATTCTCTAAACCATTGTAAGGACAATTTTTATCTTAATTGTTTTTCTTATAAAAGTTAGAATTAATAGGGAAAAATACTAAGATTGCTATGTACGTTTTTTTATCATTAATGTCAATAATCTCTATCCAAATATACTAGTTTTAAGGGTCTTTTTTATAAAGCATGGTATGGGGGGAGATGTTCTTCCTAATGTAACAAGTTATACCCCCAATGCTTCTACGATATGATCACTTGTTCCAGATTCACCATATTACAAAGACATCTATGTTGGGGGCCTCAGATCCTTTGTGCTCCCAAGTTTCAATTAACAATATAATATCCACTTCATTCGAGATCCAACTTAGCTTGGTGCCTTTATTCCATGGAAAGCCCCGACAGTTCCAAGAAAGAATCTGGAGCATGTTGAATTGTTATTTATTGCTATCTTTTTGGTTTCTATCTCAAATAACGGCTTTTCTATTTCTGATTATTGCACATTTTCCTTCCTTCCTAACTTCTTTTACCTTTTGAACCTCCTTTCTTAATTATGCTTGATCTTCTGGAATGAGATCTTCATTTATAAATATTTTCATTCCTTTTAGACTTGAGGTTTTACTAAGCATGTCATACTTACTATCAGTAGACTTCACCTTTGTCCGGATCAACCTTCTTTTATTCTTAGTTAATTTTCTCAATCTTGTTGCTTCTATGAGACATGTTGTTTCAATATGTAATCTATTATGTAATTCTGTCTGGACTATGACTAATGTATCATTGTCTACCTCCTCTTTCAAACCAAATATTATAAGGTTCAAAGCCCTTTTGTTATGCCCATGGTTTAATTCTATCCATTTTTTTATTTCCTCTTTAATGGGTTTGATATCTAATTTACCTTCCATAGTATTTAGGGTGAGATTGTTATTAACTTTTTCTTCTAGTGCTTTAATCATGTCCTTCATTTTAAGACTTTATAAAGTATCAACATCTCCTTGCTGGGTTGTTTGGTTCTTATCTTGGCCTTGTTTTTCTATTATCTGTAATCTAATCTCCATTATCTCCATTTTATTTTGCAATAGTTTTATTTTATTTTCTATTTGTTTTTGGATCTTGTCTTCAAAATATGTAAATTTATTTTCCAACATGGATTCTAACTCCCTTTGTATCTTAACTTCTATTTCTTTTCTACGTTTCTCTAATGACTCTATATATTCATAAAGGCTCTGTAGAGTAACTGTGCTAGATCTACATTTGACAATCTTTGGTAGATGCGGTGAACTATTCATACTTGTGAACAAAAAGAAATAAATGAGCAGTAGATATGTATTAGAAAAAAGAACATTGTGTACACCTGATATAACTACTCCAGATCGCCTTCCAACCCTGGTTCAGATGGATGTGGATCCAGCAGCTGGCATAACCATGAGAGTTACTTCCTTATTTACTTCAAATCTGTAAACTTTTGAATCTTCTTAGTGATATTTGTGTCAATATAATGCCCCTTCGGAACACATGCAGATCGCCTTCAGACGTTGACCAAGGGAGGTCACCCACAAAGATCAATCACAGAGGGAGGTCAATCAATAAAATCACCCACAAAATCATATCACACCCACAACAAGATAAGACGTAAATAAGGAATTCGCAAAGATCAAAACTCAGGCGAACAACGCATGCAACATCTCGCATTCGATGGATCGACGTCTATGGTAAACCCTTCAGAATGCATGTAGATCGCCTTCAAATGTTGGTCGAAGGAGGTCACCCACAAAGATCAATCACAGAGGGAGGTTAATGAATAAAATCACCCAGGAAATCAGATCACACCCGCAGCAAGATGAGAGGTAAATAAATTGCAGAGATCAAAACTCAGGTAAACAACGCATGCAACAGCTCACATTTAGTGGATCGATGTCTATGGTAAACCCTTCAGAACGCATGCAGATCGCCTTCAGATGTTGGCCGAGGGAGGTCACCCATAGAGATCAATCGTAGAGGGAGATCAATCAATAAAATCACCCATAAATTCATATCACACCCGCAACAAGATGAGCGGTAAAATAAATCGTAGAGATCAAAACTCACGCAAACAACGCATGCAACAACTCGCATTGAGTGGATTGACGTCTACATTATATATTTATGATTATAAATTTTGGTTTTTTTTATATAATATATCTTTAATATTATATATTTATAATTTTTTTCATTATAATAAATTTTTAATATTATATATTTATGATTTTTAAATTTTTTTTTAATTATTGTAAACTTTTTAACTTAATCAAATATCCAATAAATAATTTTAATGAAATATATATATTTTTAAATATTATGTATTAAGATTTAATAGATAAAAAATTTGTTATTTATTATTATCAAAATAATTATTTTATTTTTAGTATTTAAATTGTTTTGATATTATGTGTTAAGAAAATAGTATAGTCATATAAAATACTTGTTTCACTTTAAAATCTCGTTTTTATGCTTAAAGAACTTGTTAACAAGTCTTTTCAACTCACTATATAATTTGTTAGAAAGTTCTAAAAGTCTTTATTATAACACATACATTAAAACTCAAGTCTTAACAAAACACTCTAAGAAAAAGTAATTTTAATAAACATATATGATTGATATTTTTTTTAGTATTTGATAATTAATATTTAAATTTCTTAAAATACATTTCAAATGATAATAATATTTTTATGAATAAAAATATAATATTTTAATTTACTTTCTAACAAAATCCATAATTTTATTAATAATTTACTTTCTAGTTTTATATTATAATAAATAATTTATGGTTACATATTTATGCTTATTTTAATGTTTTATATTGTTTTTTTTTTTTAAATTTAATATCATAAATCAAACTTAAATTGTAAGTTTAAATTTATTTTGATTATATATTTATGATTGTTTGTTTTTTTTTATTTTAATTTTTTCTATATATTATAAATAAATAAAAAACCAAAATAAATAAAACTAGTTTTATATAATAAATAAAAGTAGTTTTATTTTATTGATGATAATTTTAATTTGATCATTTTATAATATTTTTGTTTTATAATAAAAGTTATGGTTTTGTTATTAATTAAAATTGTTTAATATTAATTATATTGTTAAAATTTAATGGTTACACTATGAATTTATTTTTTAATTTTGTTATTTTTGAAATCTTTAAGATACTAAAATATTTTTAATTTATTTAAGATATTAAAATATTTTATTCATTTATTTTATAATAAATATATTTTAATAAAAAATAAAATAAATAATGTTAATACATTAAAAATATAATTATAGTTTTGAGAGTTTGTCTGGACCAACTACATGAAGGTGAAAGATTATATGGCCTCAAAAGTGTGTTTTGTTGTTGTTACAACAAAACGATAATCTATACTTTCTTATTGTTATATCAACAAAGCAATTATTTAAAAAAATTATTTATGTATTTATTAAGTTGATTTTATTATAGTTATGATGTTATTTAATTTAATGGAAATTTGATGAGTTATATTTTAATTAATCATAAATTTTGATTTAAAAAACAAATAAAAAATGGGATTAAAAACCATTAAAAAATTAAAAAACAATATTAAAACAAGTAGAAATTAAAAAAAAAATTAAAACAATTTTTAAAAAATGTGAAATTATATAATATATAGTATATATAGCCAAGATATTTGAAACCAACAGTGATAGGCTTCATTTTGTAAGGCAGTAAGGAGTGAATCTGGACTCTACTGTCCTCATCAATTTCACTAAATAAGAAGGAAGACTTCTCATTACTGATGTTCATACCTATTGTCGAACAAAAGAGTTACAAAATCTCTTTATAGCCTTGTCATTCTTTGAGAGTCCCCAACCCAAACAAGATAACATAGTCAACAAAGAGGAGGTGTGTTAAAAACAAGCTAGAGGAAACTATGACCCCGATGATCTTCCCTCTACTCTATGCATCAATGATGAGAAGACTTAAGCTTTCAATCACCAAAATGAAAACTACAGGTGAAAGAGGGCATCCTTTTCTAATTCCACAAGAGGCTGGGAAAAAAATAGGAGTACCATTGATAAGAACATCAAATCTTGAGAAGCAAATACATCCCATGATCCAATTAACCCCATCCACCAGTAGTCCAATTTGTAAGATGACTAGTTTGAGAAAGGTCTAGCTGACACGTTTAAAAGCTTTGACCAGATCCAATTTGAGGACAAAAACCTTCTGTTTTTTCAATTTGATGGAATGTAAAATTGCTTGAGTAATTACAATAGGCTCAATGATGTGTCTAGAAACCCATACTGTTGGGAAGAAATGGTCGTTTCCAAAAAAGGCTTCAGTCTAGTGGTTGCAATCTTGGAAATGGTCTTATATACCAAGTTGCAGAGAGAAATAGGTATGAAGTCTGCAAAAGTAAGAGGGTGTTCACACTTCAAAATGAGGGTAATAAATGTGGCATTTAAAGAGTGACTGACCTTACCCTCCAATCAAGACTGTTCTACCACTCTAAGAAGATCGGGACCCACCAAATCAAAGAAGCAGAGGAATAAATCCACTGGCCAGCCATCAGGGTCAGCGCTCTTATCCTTTTTGAATCCTTTTAAAACTTCCTCAACCTCTGAGAGAGTGACTTCTGAAAAGAAGAAACCCCTTTCCTCCTCCTTAACAAAGGAGGGAAAGAGACTGACGACTTTAAGTTGATCCACAATATTTGTACAACCATCATCTTTAAAAAGGTCAACAAAATGTTGTAACCCCAACTGGTTAAGATAATCATCATCTTCTACCAAATTACTAGGTTGATTCTTCAAAGCCCATATAGATTTGGAGTTTCTTTTAGCTGAGGCATAGGAGTGAAAGTACTTGGTATTTTCATTCCCTTCATTGATCCAATTATTCTACTTTTGAGTTTCCAAGTTAAGACTTGGTGATCCAAGAGAGATTCCTTCCTACTCTTCAGATGGAACAACTGGCATGCTTCAAAGATAAAGGGGATGCCAGATCAATGTCCAAGATCTCTTTGTCCCTCGCCAAGTTTTGTTTTTTTCCCCAGTCCTTCATAGTACATTTGAGTCTCTTAAGCTTGCTAGAGAGAGTGAACATAGAGTCACATAAGGTGGGGAAAAATTAGCTGACCAAGAAGAGTTAGAAATTCCAGGAAAGTATTTATCTTGAAGCTAGGCCCAATTGTAATTAAAGGGGTACAAATGACATGAAGGCAATGAGTTCCATTCCAAGACAATGGGAAAGTGGTCAGAGATTTCAGAGGGAGACGCCCAAGTTCTGTAACGATCAAGAGAGGGGAGCAAGTGTACATAGGCAAGAAATTTATCCAGCCTTTTACTCACCCCTTCCAGTCCAACTCGCCCATTTCTCCAGGTAGGTCTAGGGGAGTGTGGAGCCAAATCCACCATGTTTGTAGTAGTTAGAAGTTGGGAAAAGTAAGGGGCCAAAGTATCAATACGAGCTTTACTACCCCAAATTTCAGCATCTTAAATATTGAAATTCAAATCTCCAGCAAGAATGAGATTAGGGACGCAAAAAATGCCCCTAGCCATGACATTGTTCCAAAAAAAATATCTATTTGAGTAAGGACCATAGCAACTCAAGTTAGAGAAAACAAAGTCAAGACCCTTAAACCTAGCTTTGACTAATATACCAGCATAGGAGTGAAAGGCTTTACAATGAGTAAGATGAGGGTTCCAACCAGTAAGTAACCCTCCTGAGCGTCCTAGAGAGTCAATGGCACAAAACTCCCAACTAGGTTTTATATTAGAGAACAAGCAAAGAGCAAGGTAATGATCACATATCATTTCCTATATCAAAATCATATTAGGATTCGAGGAAGAGAACAACGATTAGAGGGATTTTTGTTTGGTGAGCCCTCCAAACCCACGGATATTCATTGAAAGAATCTTCATGGAGTAACAATATCAGCAGGTGTCAATGCTCTAAGTTCCTGGGGAGAAGAAAGGTTAGAATATCTACTGAGCAGCTTTGGTTCTGACAGAAAGTGGAGTGTAAAGGCCAAAGGCTCCAATCTCTTCAGAAGGAGTAGGAGGGGGCTTGTTTTTCCTGGACTTTCGAATAGTGACATTTTCAAAACGGATGGAATCCATTGGAAGGTTGGAGGGCTAGACAGGAGACTTATCAAAGAAAATCGATAAGGATTTGAGAAGTGCGGGATCCATGAATGAGGGAGAAGATGTGGGACTAGCTAGTGAGGATTCCTCGGCCATAGGCGAAGTTCTAGGAAGGGGTGGAAAATCCTCCAAAGTGAAGGGAGGAGGGGATTCCGAAGATGAGGAAGTGAAGGGAATACCAGGAGGGGGCAAGGAGAAGAGTGATTATTATTACACTCCTTTTGAGGATCCATCGAGGAAGAAGAGTGGGGTAACCTAGACACATTCTCAATATCTTGGATGTATAAAAAACCCCCCTTTGTTAAATCATCATAAAGAGTGGGTGAAGAGGAACCATATAATCCTGCAGGTGAAGGAGCTACAGGAGGGGTCGTCGGGGGAGAAACAACAGGAAGTGAGCGAGAGGGGTGATCACAAGCCACAAAACCCTTAGACAAAGGTAAACCATGGAGGAGAAAAGTGCAAGTGTCCCTAAGATGACCAGTTTCATAGCTGATAGCTGCAGTAACCAGGAGCCGATCGCCATCAAACACCCTCGTCCTGCAGCTCATCCCATCTACTCATACATAGAGTTGCATAAAGAATACACGTACAAAGATTTCAAACACAAACACATACAGTTGCATACAAAATACATACATGTACAAAGTTCTCAAACACAAGCCAAAATTACACTAAAATCAACTAAAAAAATACATCCAATTTAAATAATAGCAATGTATAATATAAATACTATATAAACAAATATATAAATTATATAAATAATAGCAATAATAATATAAACTATATATAAATAAAGTTGAAAAAGTGTAAAAATAAAAATAAGGAAAAAAAAAACAAAAAACAAAAGTAAAAATGTGAAAATAAAAATATTAAAGCAAAACAAATATAACAATTATTAGAATTTCAAATATACATAATGAATTTTTGAATTGTTTTGTTTGTTAGATAAATTTTAAAATTATTTTGTGTGAAAATATTAAGTGTAAATTGAAGTTTATTTATGTTAAGTAAAAATGATTAAAATTTCAAATATATGTAAAGAAGATTATTTTTGTGTTAGATAAAATTTGAAATTAGTTTATGTGAAAACATTAAGTGGAAATTGAAG
>LPNX010886564.1:10069-72213 GCA_001517045.1 Pseudotsuga menziesii
TTACACGACCAAATTTGGTCATATTTTAGCTTGTCATGTGGTCATTAATTTAGTCATATAATTGGTCATTGATTCAAATACATGACCAAATCAATGACCAAATATATGACCAAATTAATGACCAACCGACAAGCTATAAATGACCAAAATAAAAATGACCAATTTTGGTCGCGTAATAAAAGACCGTAAATTAGCCACCAGCGATCGCCAAACCAAAAGTGGTCATTGATATGCGGATTTTGGTCATTTTTTTGGTCACTAATCTCTCATTTTCCACTAGTGAATAGTTTCCCCGAAATACAATGGATGGGGCACCGATTATTGGTTGGCACGATGCATTTAGACATAGAACTACAACCTAGGTTTTATGAACTCATCAGGTTTATAAAATTATATTTTTTAGTCTCACTCAACTATAAACTAGTAGACCATATACCTAGAAGATATACACCTGCACTACAACATAGATAGGGTTTCATGAACTACAAACCACAAACCTAAAAACTATGTTTCACACATTTTAGACATAGAACTAAAAACCAAAGTTTATGAACTCAATAGGTTTAGATAATTAGATTTATTAGTGTCACTCAACTAGGAAGAATTCGAGCTCACAATGTCAAAAAGACAAAAGAAGAAGGCCCCTGTGGTCAAAGAAGAACCAGAGGTAGAAGTGGTCACAAGGACGCAATACATATATGAAGACACTAAATGCATTTCTGGCTTGGAACCTGAATACCAGTGGGGGGAAATCTATAGACTGATTACCCGAAGAGAAGTTCCCGACATGGGCTTAGAAGAAGAGTCCATATATGCAAACATTGAAAGATCTTCCCTTATGAAGGTCGCCACTAGGCCAGAGTTGTTCCCATGCTCCGAGGTAATTGGCTGGATTCTGCCTCGGGCAGATGTAACCACAATGATTCTGGAAAATGTTGAGAGACAGGGCTATGCTGCATTTAGCCCTGGATATGTGGCGTTGGCTTATCACCTGCCAGAAGCCCAAGTATTCTTATCTGATGACTGGCTGAGTAGCATTAAAATGGACCTGGTAGAGACTCTTAAGAGAATGTTGTTGCAGGGAAAACATTGCCGATACAGACCCACGAGCAGGGATAATTTTAGGGGCGAATTTTAGCCCAGTGGGCTATTTTTCCATGTTTTTCTCCCAAAAAAGATTCGCCATTTTGCATTTTTTGAAGCCCTGTTTCGCCCAATTTCGATGGGATAAAAAAATTTTACCCTAAAAATCGCCAAATTATTATATAAACGATATAAAATCCTTGGAAATTGAAATATTTTTTGAAAAATATCGCCAATCATTTAATAGTTGGCATTTTAAGAATTGGTAATATTCGCCAACATTTATACACCTTTAAATAAGTATGGTTCCTTAAAATCATCCCTGCGGGCCACGAGTGAGTATGATACAGCGAGCTTGAGGGTTCCCTACAGATTTATAGCTCTGATTCTTAATAGGATCTTTGGGAGAGCCCATGGCATATTCTTCAAGCTAGAATGGATACCCATCATTTTTCATGTGGCAACACAAGGGATAGTCTTCAATTGGGCCAGCCTTGTATCCAGGAGTCTTTCTTCTTGCTTGGCCTCATCCTTGGAAGGGGAGTCCCGGAAAAGGTCTGAATTTTATATGAGCTCAATACTCATAGACTGTATACTATGCAACCATCCTTTCCCTGGTCTCAGGTGCATCTGGGACAGGGAAAAAATGCCCGTCTATGCTGCTTATAGACCATTGTGGGCACACCAGTACCACAGCCATTACAGAGAGGTCTGTGAGCACTTCATTATGCCACTATACACACTCTTTTCCGGAAAGAGTGTGATTGTATGTCAGAGGAGGCCATGCAAGTGATACAAGATTACGTAGACTACTATTTGACTGAACATGGCATGTACTTCAGAATGTTTGGAGGCTTGAGAGCACCGTCCCTACTGCCAAAATATGTCACTAATTACATTGTCCATAAGGAGGCAGTCAGACAAGTGTTCCTGGATGGAATAGGCAGCTTCCTGTTCGAACACAAGAAGACTACTTATCCTCCCTTGCCCTTCAGGCTTGGAAGCTACAGGTTCACTAAGGTGAAACAAGCTGGGGAATTCATAGAGGAGCTGGAGAAGTTCCACTTTGGTGAGATGCCCTACCACAGAAATGACTCCCATGGTAAAGTTGCGGAGCATTGTAAGGAAAACAAGGTGCATTTCGAGTATATTCACCATTTTGATAGGGAAGAATCTGTCTTCCGAAATGCACCGAACATGACAGCACTGAAGAGAAGATTCATGAAGAAAATCACCACCAAAGGTGGAAAGGGGGATGAGCAGGAAAAGGCAGAGGAAGAAGCCAAAAGGAGAAATGAAGAAGCCCAGAGATTGGCACGGGAAGCTGCGGAGTGGTTGCACAGTGAAGAGGAAGGGAAAATAAAAGCTGCCCAAGAAGCAACTGAGAAATCCCAGGGAGCATCTAAAGAAGCAGAAGAAGTAGCTAGAAAAGCAGTTGAAGAAGCGAAAAGAAAGCTCAATGAGGAGCTACAAAAGCAGGAGGCAGAGAGGGTGAAGCTGACACAGACTGAGACAGAACAGTCAGCTTCTGACATAGCTAGGGGGCAGACCCAGGATGTTGAGGACCCTGAGGTTCAGGACCCACAAGTACGTGCCCCTAGCACTCCCATGGTCCCCACTCTCAAGCTAGTTCCTTTTGTCCAGAAGAAAGGGGAAGAAATCCCATTTCAACAATGTATATTATGATAGGGCAACGAAGAGAATAATGAAGAGGACAGAGAGGAAAGTAGAAGCAGGAAATATGCCTGGAAAAATGATAACGGATACGGCTGTTATGTTAGGAATAGACCAAGATCCAAGGCTCACCCTGAGAGCTGGGACTGCACTTCTCCACGCCTCAGAAGATAACATGGACAAGGTAATAACTGACTTGGAGCAGTCCAAGAAATCCTCCGCCCAGTTAAAAGACACATTGAGGAAAGAGAGGGAAGAAAGCAATAGGCTCAAGAGCAAATATGAAGATATGCAAAGGGAAATGAAGTCCTCAAGAGCTGAGGTACAGGCCCTCCAAGGAGAAATACAAGTGCTGGAAACGACACATTAGTCTCTGGAAAGAGGAACTATTTCGTTTTCAACTTTGTATCCATTAACTGTGAGACCGTTCTAACTCTTTGAACCTATGTTCTCGCATGAATGTTCTCCAGTTTATTTTATGAATATTTTCACCATGAGTAATGTATGTTGCTTACGAAACAGTTGGCTATCTGATTGTTGAAATATCTTTAATCTTTCATGTGTTGTACATAAGAATATCAGCTACCTATAATTTTTGTTTATAATGCATGAATAATCCACATTACTCATAAATAAATCATATTCGGGCTCTCCGAGGATAGGTAGATAGATAGGTAGTTAGTTCATTTCGTTGTTGCATATATTATATAGATGCATGTGAGCCTAAGACGGAGGTAAGAACCTGTGCATCACATTGTGACTGCTCCCTGCATCCTCATTACCCTGCATGGTTAATTAGGTATATGCATCTCATACATTAAGTAAAAAATACAAAAACTCGGTGGACCGAGCCGCAACCAGTAAAACCTTTGTTTTGTTACTTGACCTACGGTAGCCGGACCGTAAACCGGATGGATTCCCTATACCAAACAGTCAACGGGCTAGTTGGGAACGTTGATTGGGGAGAATCCCTTACTGTTGTCGCCTGCGAATTTCCAGGCCTCAACAGTTTTGGCGCTAGAAGGAGGGCCGCTAGTGAATGGCTGGCCGTGGAAACTTAGTTTTCCCAAGATTACCTTACCAGCAGATATTTGAAGCTTTCATCCTGACCCAAGTACTTACAGGTTTCGGTTATACCTTTGAAGTAAGGAAGCCTTTTCTCATCCTACGTTGCTCTTTGCTCAGATTTTGTTCTTTTGCCTATTCTCATGGCTGGTGTGATTGTGAACCAGCCCAACCCATTACCTGCTTGGAGAGCTAGATCACCTTTGAACCTCACGCCTCCTTTGCATAACTTGCCTCAGGGTTTTGATAGGCTGCTGCCTAAGTTTGACCCTGAGGAAAGGACCGTTGTAGATGATCACTTGCAGATTTTTTATTTAGTAGTAGAAGGGTTAAGGGCTGGGGAGTATGAAGATGTTGTCTGTATATTATTCCCTCATACTTTGAAAGGGGCAGCTACCTCATGGTACTTTTCCCTACCCGCAAACTCGATCCCAGACTGGAACACTTTCGAAAGGGTTTTCAGGAGTAAATACACAGCCCAAAAAACGCATGCCTCATTGATGAAAGGTCTTGTTTTGTTAAGAAAAGAGAAGAATGAAAAGGTACATAAGTTCACTCAAAGATTCTCATTATACCTAAAGAAATTTTCTGAAACTGACAGACCCTCAGACAAGGTCTTAATTGAATATTATACATCTGCCTTAGGACCTGAGTTAGCTATGTTCGCTAAAATGAAAGCCAAGCCTACATTGGGAGAGACTTATGAAGAGGCAAGAAGGGTAGAAGCTGAAATGGAGAGTGTAGAAGATTACCCTGACTTACCTGAAGAGAAGACTACCGGGAGAAGAGCTTTACTGTTGTCTAAACCTAAAGAGGATCACTCACATGATTATCAGGGAATGCTTAAAATGATGCAGAATCTATCCAATAGAATAATAGACCTGGAGAAAGGGAGGGAAGCTCAGAAAACACACAAACCCTATTATCCAAAAAGGGAGGATAACAACCAATGGCAAGTCCCTCCCCCACATCTACCATCAATAAACATAACAGAAGTAGGGGGTGATAGTTTCTGCACTTTTCACCAACAACCTCATTTAGAAAGGAAGTGCCCGCAATGGTTGAATTCGATGACATTGGTTATGAATCAACTACTAGATGCTAAAGCGACCAAGAACAATGGAAAGGAGGAGAAGAAAAACCAGGTTATGGAGAAACAAGATAATGACACTATGCTTTCATGGAATGGTATCTCGCTGTTTGACACTGAAGAGAGCGCTCTCAAAACTGAATGCACACCTACAGCAACAAAGGATATAGATTTGACAATTTCGAAGATCAAAAGTCTGCAAAAGAATGTCAAGGGACAAGTAGAGGTGAAGGTTGAGGACAAAACACCTAGAGCCAATACCCTAAACCAAGAGGCAGAGCCAATCACTGAGACTGTCAAGCCTGTAGAAGAACTGATAGGTGTTAGTGAGGAAAACACTAATGAAATTGGAGAGCATGAAGAGGATTTTCCTACTCAAAACCAACCAGGAGAAGAAGACATAGAACAAGGTTAGGAAGATAAAGCTGATACCCCACCTTTTCTGTTGACCCTAGAAATGTTGAATCACAATGTGCATAATTGCTTGGTAGATTCTGGATCAGCGGTGAATGTTATGCCTCTGGAGATTTGCAAAAATATTAAGGGTAAACCAGAGTCCACATTTTGTGAAGTAACACAATTAACAACTCAGGTGTCAAAGTAGTGGGAGAAATGAAAAATGTCCTCATTCGCTTGTCCGCAAACAACAAGGTTTGTCAATTTATTGACATTACTGTGGCTGACATACCTAGTGGATATGGGCTTATTCTGAATAGAGATTGGTCTGCCAGGTTAAAAGGCTATTTTGCTTCGGATTGGTCTCATCTATTTATGCCTCTCAAGGGTACCCCAAATAAGATTAGATTTCTAGAGAGCCTTATATGAAGTATACCGTCACTAAGCTAGGGGAAGGAAATGAATCTGTTGATTCTATTCTGGGAAACTATCTGACTAAGTGTAAGCTAAGACATCATACCTCAAGCAAGGCCAATTCTATGACTGACGCTCAGCCTGAGCTCCTTCAACTTCTTCAGGCTGTAAGAGATGATTGTAGGATAGTAGACATGTGTTCAGTTTCAAAACTAGCCCAGCTAGACCATGGTTAGATATCTCATGTCTATAATCTATCCCACCCTTTAGCTATCTAGATTTAAATTTTTCAGGAGTGGGCGAAATTTTTCTTTCTTTTTGCTTTGTACATAAATAAATGGTTTGTGTTCTTTAATGCTTTGATGTTTTTTCTTTTGATTATTTGATTTGATGCTGTTTTATTTTATTGCTTTGCTAGCATTTCTTTTGGTTTTGAATAAAGAGGCAAACTTTTGGTTGCAATGGAAACATCAGGGTTCTTTATTAATTGAAATCTTGAGCGAAAGACTGTGCTTTAAAGTATAGAATGTCTTCTAGTAGTAGTGTTCCTAACTGGCAATGCATTCATTGAAGTCTTACTTAACCCCTGTAAATAACTCAGAAGTAAAAGAGGTCCGGAATACTATTTCGAGGCTCCATCCATTTCACATCTTAAATATCCAAGGGGGTGACAGCAAAATACCCACAGAAAGGAAGCAGAGTAAACAGTATATCATATATAAATTATCCCATGCCATAATGTCAGAAAATCTAAAAGCTATCAAGAGTCAAAACTCCTTAAAGAAAAACAATACATATCAAAGCATGAAGTACTAAATTGCCACAAGATCCTCTCCGTCCGTGAACTGAAATATGAAGTACACTGTTCACACAAAAGGACACTATGGGATAGAGGATCCTGAATTAAAATTCAGTAAGAAAGGCATGCAGGAGTACTCCTATCAAAAGAACTAAAGTTCAAAAGGCACAAAAGTGCAGTTGGCATGGGAATGAGGAACACAAGGATAATACTGTTTACTATCTGTTACAATCCTGTGGTGTCCAAGCTGGAAACTACCTAAGGACAGGCAAAATAAAACTCACTTATTTGGCCTCAAAAGAGTTATTCAGACTTGCAATATTTTTGATGTTGCCATTTCCCAAAGAATAGACTACTTCTCAATGGTTTAAATGCTTAAGTTGGCCAGCCCAAGGATACAGACATCTAGAAGATTTCGACTTTTATTCAGACGGTCTTGCACTGGGAAGCAGTTAATTCAGAAATCTGGGGTTCACCAGGTAGTTGCCAATTGTTGTAGCTGCAACAAATTTCCCAAAATTCCAAAAAAATTTAGGACCCTCCTTTTGCTTGAATTAGTTTAATTGTCTTCTTGGGTTTGGTTTGAGAACGTTTCAGAAAGACTTGCTTATGCTTGGATTGATCTACAACTGTTTTCCAATTTTCTAAAATGATTAAGAATTTCAATGATTGATCAAACCTTCATCACTTGCCTTTAATTACGTTTGAAGCAGGTCTGGATCAGAAGGTATTTTGTTTTGATCTTTCTCCTTTGCGAATGAGTCTGTGTTTTCGTCTTCCGCCGTTGCGGGTGAGTCTGCGTTTTCGTCTTCCGATCCGTCGGCTGATTTTTGGGTTTATGTCGGAAGGTTTTGGTCATGTTGTTCTCCGCCGTTGCGGATGGATGTTTGGTTTTAATTTCGACTTTGCTCTTGATTCGGTGGCGAGATTGGCTGGGTTTTGTTTTTGCATCGGAACCATTGTCACTTCTGCTCCCGCCATTGCGGATAGGTTTTCGGCTTGACTTAGATTATTTTTTTTCTGATTTCTTTGATTCTGCGTCGGAGGTTTTTGGGTTTCACATCGGAGCAGTTGTGATTTCTTCTTCCGCCATTGCAAATGGGTTTCCGATTTGACTTCGAATGTTTGTCCGATTTCTTTGATTCTGCGTCGGATGTTTTTGGTTTCACATCAGAGGTTTTATGACTTTTCCCTCCGTCGTTGCGGATGACACACCGTTAGCTCTCTCGATTACGTTTGGTTGTCGTCTCCCATTCACCGTTGCGGATAGATCTGTGGTTCGGTTTTTCTCCGTTGCGGAAGAAAGTTGGTTTTCAGTCTCCGATCCGAAGTGGTCCGCCACCAGATATGTTTGACCCCACGGAAGGCTTAGAGCTTTGATCATCCACTGTTGCGGAGGAGCGTAAGCTTTCATCTTCCGATTCATAAGCTCTCCATCATCCGATGTTTTCCTCGCCATATGTTTCGTTGCGGATGACTTCGCGCTTTGGTTTTCCGCCGTTGCAGACCGAAGTTTACTTTCGACTGCCGATACAAAGCGCTTCGACGTTCGATTTTAACTTTTCCCGCCGCAATAGCTTGACTATATATATACGGGTCGAAGGGTTATATTTTTTATTGTTATTCTCGACTGTTGAGTACTGTCATTGTCGTGCGTGTCGTTCTCACGAGCTGCGAAGGACCCCTCGGTCGGTGTACTTGCATCCAAGTGGAAATTGTGGAATCTTGACCATCATCGACCCGCCATACTCTCCGTATTGCCAGGTAGGTTTTGTTTTTCCTACCCCGTTCCTTTCGAAGCATCGGGTTAATGTTTGCTGCGGTTAGAGTTATCAGGATTGTTTCTTTTCGCCCTGTGGTTGCACCTACATATATATTGAAACGTTTTGGGGGTTTTACTGTCCGCGGTCAAGGGGGGGGAGGCGTTTTTAACTCGCGAAATAGTATTTTGACCAGCGGCCCTTTGTTTGCGAATCCCCGCGCGAGTAGGGAATGAGGGCTTGGTGCAGACGGTCGTTACGTCGTCTGCACCAAGCTGCCCCGGGTGGTGATGATTGTGTAGAGGGGGTTCTGTGTGCTTTTATTGAAGTATCTGATGGTTCCCATTGCCGTTGCGACCCTCATTTTACCCGCATCCCCGAATAGCTGTTTTGCCGCACCGTTCCGCGCACAATCGTCTGAGGCCCTAGCCGGTCGAAAGGGATGTGCCGTGGTTTTTAGTTTGTTGACCTTGAGCATGTGGGCATGAACACTGTTAAAATCGCGTATTTTTTTTCCCTGCTTGTCCCGCGTAGCGAAGCGATAAAATCACCCGAACATGACAGATGGAGGTTTTGGTTGTGTAAATATGAATGTTTTTCCTGTGACTTGCATGAGTCTTCTTCAATCTTATGTAGATTTCATTCCTGCTGGATTATATTGTTAATTTATATTGGAAAGTAATGGTAGCATGCACAATTTACTGCATATAACTCTTTTCAATCATGTTGTACATAGACTGATTCACTGAACAATGCGCATTATGTTTCGATTGCTCTGTTAGTAAGGTCATACACATATGTTAGCTTCGTTAACTAATTGCTGTCATGATACACATAAAAGAAGTAAAACGCTGCACATTGTCATATAAGTGTCTGCAACTAGAATTGCTTAAATGTTACAATGTTATATGTGGTAGGAAGAATTTGAGCTCACAATGTCAAAAAGACAAAATAAGAAGGCCCCTGTGGTCGAAGAAGAACCAGAGGTAGAAGTGGTCACCAAGACAGAATACGTATATGAAGACACTAAATGCATTTCTGGCTTGGAACCTGAATACCAGTGGGGGGAAATCTATAGACTGATTACCCAAAGAGAAGTTCCCGACATGGGCTTAGAAGAAGAGTCCATATATGCAAACATTGAAATATATTCCCTTATGAAGGTCGCCACCAGGCCAGAGCTGTTCCCATGCTCCGAGGTAATTGGCTGGATTCTGCCCCGGGCAGATGTAACCACAATGATTCTGGAAAATGTTGAGAGACAGGGCTATGCTGCATTTAGCCCTGGATATGTGGCGTTGGCTTATCACCTGCCAGAAGCCCAAGTATTCTTATCTGATGACTGGTTGAGTAGCATTAAAATGGACCTGGTAGAGACTCTTAAGAGAATGTTGTTGCAGGGAAAACATTACCGATACAGACCCACGAGTGAGTATGATACAGTGAGCTTGAGGGTTCCCTACAGATTTATAGCTCTGATGTTTAATAGGATCTTTGGGAGAGCCCATGGCAGATTCTTCAAGCTAGAATGGATACCCATCATTTTTCATGTGGCAACACAAGGGACAGTCTTCAATTGGGCCATCCTTTTATCCAGCAGTCTTTCTTCTTGCTTGGCCTCAGCCTTGGAAGGGGAGTCCCAGAAAAGGTCTGAATTTTATATGAGCTCAATACTCATAGACTGTATACTATGCAACGAGCCTTTCCCTGGTCTCAGGTGCATTTGGGATAGGGAAAAAATGCCCGTCTATGCTACTTATATACCATTGTGGGCACACCAGTACCACAACCATTACAGAGAGGTCTGTGAGCACTTCATTATGCCACTATACACACTCATTTTCCAAAAAGAGTGTGATTGTATGTTGGAGGAGGCCATGCAAGTGATACAAGATTACACAGACTACTATTTGACCGAACATGGCATGTACTTCATAATGTTTAGAGGCTTGAGAGCACCGTCCCTACTGCCAAAATATGCCACTGATTACATTGTCCATAAGGAGGCAGTCAGACAAGTGTTCCTGGATGGAATAGGCAGCTTCCTGTTCGAACACAAGAAGACTGCTTATCCTCCCTTGCCCTTCAGGCTTGGAAGCTACAGGTTCACTAAGGTGAAACAAGCTGGGGAATTCGTAGAGGAGCTGGAGAAGTTCCACTTTGGCGAGATGCCCTACCACAGAAATGACTCCCATGGTAAAGTTGCGGAGCATTGTAAGGAAAACAAGGTGCATTTCGAGTATACTCACAATTTTTATAGGGAAGAATCTGTCTTCCGAAATGCACCGAACATGACAGCACTGAAGAGAAGATTCATGAAGAAAATCACCACCAAAGGTGGAAAGGGGGATGAGCAGGCAAAGGCAGAGGAAGAAGCCAAAAGGAGAAATGAAGAATCCCAAAGATTGGCACAGGAAGCTGCGCAGTGGTTGCACAGTGAAGAGGAAGGGAAAAGAAAAGATTCCCAAGAAGCAGCTGAGAAAGCCCAGGGAGCAGCTAAAGAAGCAGAAGAAGCAGCTAGAAAAGCAGTTGAAGAAGCAAAAAGCAAGCTCGATGAGGAGCTAGAAAAGCAGGAGGCAGAGAGGGTGAAGCTGACACAGACTGAGACAGAACAGTCAGCTTCTGACATAGCTAGGGGGTAGACCCAGGACATTGAGGACCCCGAGGTTCAGGATCCACAAGTACCTGCTGCCAGCACTCCCATGGTCCCCACTCTCAAGCTGGTTCCTTTTGTCCAGAAGAAAGGGGAAGAAATCCCTGATTTCAACACTGTATATTATTATAGGGCAACGAAGAGAATAATGAAGAGGACGGAGAGGAAAGTAGAAGCAGTAAATATGCCTGGAAAAATGATAAGGGATACGACTATTATGTTAGGAACAGACCAAGATCCAAGGCTCACCCTGAGAGCTGGGACTGCACTTCTCCACGCCTCAGAAGATAACATGGACAAGGTAATAACTGACTTGGAGCAGTCAAAGAAATCCTCTGGCCAGTTAAAAGACACATTGACGAAAGAGAGGGAAGAAAACAACAGGCTCAAGAGGAAATATGAAGATATGCAAAGGGAAATGAAGTCCTCAAGAGCTGAGGTACAGGCCCTCCAAGGAGAAATACAAGTGGTAGAAATGACACAGGAGTCTCTGGAAAGAGTACAGAAAAAATACCAAGAGTTAAGAACTGAAAAGGGACAGTTACTGGCAAAGGTGGAGGAGCTAGAAGAGAAGCAAAAGATCCTCTTGCATGCCAATGATCTGCACACCCAAGAACTGAGAAAGGAACATCAAGAACAGGTTTCTTCTTTAACAACTTCTCTGGAGGAAGCAAGAGAACAGCAGGTTAACCTCTAGCTATTCAAAGAGCACGTCTTGGCCCAAAAGACCAAGATGTTGCAGTTACAGACTGCTGTTGAAGATGAGAGATGTAGAGTGTTGCAGATCAATGGTAGACTGGAGGAAATCTTGGAAACTGCATCTTATTTTGTGGACGGATCTCAGGATGTCCTCGAGGTCCTGACTGCAAGAATGGCGAGGCTGGAAAACAACAAAGATACTCCAGCAGAGCTACCATCAAAAGATAAATAGGCTCTTAAGTCGGATTATGACCTGGTAGAGTTCGCCATCAACACTGCTGAAGATTTCAAGAAGGCAGTGAAAAAGACAAAGGGATTATGCACTGAGTTTTTCAGAAGACTTCTCATTACCTACAACTGGTGCCAAATAGAGGCTGAGCAGAGGCTCGAGGCTTTCCCGGACCATGACTCATTTTTGGAGTTTTTGCAGAAGAAATATCAGGACAAAGAATCAAGAATGCATCACATTAAGGCCATTGATGACTAGATTCTGAGAAGCGAAGTAGGCCATTCAGCAGTTAGTGTGCAGATCCTGGAAGACCAGCTTCGGTTAAGCGCAGCCAGAGTGGAAGCCATAAAGAAACAGGCCAGAAAATTTGAAATCAACATTCAATTTTTGGAACCCTGTGCATTTGAAGGCATTTCCTCTGATGCCGCGTCATGGAAGAAGTTTCTAGACGCTCAAGTGGGACCCTCCTCATGAAGGATCGGTCATTTTGTAATTTGTAACTATTTTTTGTAAAACATTTAAAAGCAAAACGTTGGGAAACGAGGGGTTGGGAAGCCCAAAGGTCACTTTGGGAAGCCCAACAGTCTCACCCTTTTGTATAAAGATAGAAAGCTTAAAAGGGAACAAGGACTTTTTCCCAGTTAGATTGATGAAGACATATTGTAAGAAGAACTATTTCCTTTTGCAATAGATAATTACAGTTTGCCTGTTGGAGAAAGCTTGGTGGAATATTCAAATGTGTGCTATGGATTTGTTGAAGAGGAACTATTTCATTTTCAACTTTGTATCCATTAACTGTGAGACCGTTCTAACTCTTTGAACCTATGTTCCTGCATGAATGTTCTCCGGTTTATTTTATGAAGATTTTCGCCATGAGTAATGTATGTTGCTTATGAAACAGTTGGCTATCTGATTGTTGAAATATCTTTAATCTTTCATGTGTTGTACATAAGAATATCAGCTACGTGTAATTTATGTTTATAATGCATGAACAATCCACATTACTCATAAATAAATCATATTCGGGCTCCCCGGGGATAGGTAGATAGATAGGTAGTTAGTTCATTTCATTGCTGCATATATGATATAGATGCATGTGAGCCTAAGACGGAGGTAATAACCTGCGCATCACATTATGACTGCTCCCTGCATCCTCATTACCCTGCATGGTTAATTAGGTATATGCATCTCATACATTAAGTCAAAAATACAAAAACTCGGTGGACCGGGCCGCAACCGGTAAAACCTTTGTTTTGTTACTTGACCTACGGTATACGGACCGTAAACCGGACGGATTCCCTATACAAAATAGTCAACGGGCTAGTTGGGAACGTTGATTGGGAAGAATCCCTTACTGTTGTTGCCTGCGAATTTCCAGGCCTCAATAGCATGCTAACCTTTAAACTTCGGTTAGGGTTAGGGTTTCTTCATTGATTGTAAACCCTAGGTTATGCATGCTAACCCTTAAAATTCAGTTATCCTATGCCAAAGCAACAAGTACAAGAGATCGTTAAAATTGCAAGTGCTTAACAATAGCATAAAAATATGTATGTATTCAATGAGAGTAAGCAATGTCAACTTCATCTTCAAATGATATAAATTGTCAAATTTATCAAAATCAATGTTTTCCAAGTATATTTAACAAATGCAAGCCAACAACAGTCATGTTCAATATGATTCTCAGCTCATCAACGCTATGAAATGGTAAGAGAAGGTCATTGCAATATCAATTTCTAGCTTGCAAAATGAGACAATATTTACTATGTAAATATACCAAAGACAAACAAATGCTTTCTATTCCAATTTGGACAATGAATAAGACTGTCAAACCAATGATAACTTTCATCCAAGTATGACTGTCCCAAAATGTTACTTCTAGTCAAAGTAAAGATGCAATAGCTATGTTAATTTCAAGTTTGCAATTGGGAAGACAATTGTTAGGTAAATGCAAGTGGACTACAAGTATTGTCAGTTACAACTTGGTCAATGAATGGGACTGTCAAACTAAATGTATTTTCTAGCCAAGGAAAATTTTACTATGACTGTCCCAAATAGTAATTTCCAGTCAACCCAAGAGTGCCAACAAGTACCTATATGATAGTCCTCAACAAAGATCATATCTAGTACATGGTTTTTAGAGGTCTTTTTGGTATTTTAGTAGTGAAAATGTACTTGTAGATCACTCTCAAAACTTCTTATGTATGGCTGGAAATGTCAATGATATGTAGAGTCCTAGGGGGAATGCTAAGGCTAGAGAAGGGGTTTTGAAAGGGGGCCAAGGTCTGATCCTATAGGCCAAGGATAAGAGTATGAGATTCGAAGCTTAGGGTTAGGAAATGAGAGAGGAGAGGTGGAAAGGTAAGTGAGTAGATTAGGAGATGTAGAAGGGAGGAAGGGATTGGAAGGGTAGAAAGCTAGGGTTTTAGGTTAGGTGTCTAGTTAGGTCTTGGTCCTTATGGTTTAGGTCTGCAATAACAAGGCCGAAGCTAGGTATGACAAGCCGAGACAACAAATGGAAGGGCCGAGGGGTGAAGGGAAAAGATAGGTATTTGCACTATGATTTACAAGATCAGGTATTTGGTATTTAAAATTATCATTGCTATTGTACACGTTTATGCAGTTGTGTATTTTTTTTGTTAACTAGCCTACAGTGTTAAAAATTTTATGCATTTTATTGTGAACATACAAACTTTATTGCTTTGTCAACAATATTTATTGCAAGCGCATCAACTGCAATCTACTACTGCATTGGACATAATAAATATGTAATCAAAGGCAAAGTAATATAAATAAGTGCAAAATTATATATTCATATACAGAAATTTCCAATCATATACAATAGTAGTGAAAAATGGAACATTGTTCCCAATATCTATATGATGGCAACTCGTGCCTTATACAAAATATGGCAACTCGTGCCCCATACAAAATATGTCTAACTCGTGCCAAAATTCCACATCATGGCTAGTGTACATAGGAGAGTCTCTCAATCCTCCTTCCCACACTCAAAGCTCCCAGGTGCACCTCCAAAATCAATCTTCCTCTTCTTCGAGCTAGAGGAAGGTCAATTCTTCTGGCCGCTTTGACCACCTAGCCTTGGGTTCTGAAACGACAACAATCAAATGTTGACTCCTATAGGAAATTATACAAGTATAAGACACAATTTAAAAATCAAAATTAAGTTTTCAAATCTTAAATAGCTCACCTCAGACGAGACCGTAAGTGGTGAGCGGGATACCCTCCTCTGTGGTCCAAGTCTCTCGGCAATGCCACCCTGCAACATTTAAACAGTAAGATAACTCATACAATTTACTGCCTATGTTAATTTTTCGTTAATATTGCACGATATTTACATAAAATAATAAATCTCACCGTGAAAACAACAGGTTGGTCCTGGGGGTTGGCAGGTGGAGCAGTCGGCTGGTCCTCGAGGGTGGTAGGTGGAGCAATCGGTTGGTCCTCGAGGGTGGCAGGTGGAGAAGTGGGCTGGACAACCTGATCTGATGTTAGGGTGGATGGCATAGCAGAGGATGTAGCCAAATCGATGTTGGCTACAAAACTAGGGGGCACAGTGAGAGAAGGCATGGAATGCAGTGGGCGAAGTGGTGATGTACGACGATAAACCCCAACTGGCTATAGAATAGAATGGGCCACCCTAGAAGAGGAAAAGAGGTTGGTGGGGGAATATGTGGGAGCGGGCTGAGGTCTAGGATGGGGTGGAGGGATGGGTGAATGTGGATGGATGGTGTATCGTGGTCGAAGGGGGGAGGATGGAAACATGGGAAATTGCAAGGGAGGGGGTGGATGGGTGGGGCGGGGCGATTGAGCGAAGGTTGTGACAAAGAAGGGAGAGCTGGATGGAAGTGTGGTGGTTGATGGGAGGCAAGGGATGGATGGAACGCGGTGGGTAAGGATGCAGGGAAAAGTGGTGCTAGACTAACTCGAGATGAACTAATTGATTCCCTTCTGAGGATAAGTAAACACAAACTAGGGTGAACTAATGGTCAGACTCGCATGACTCAGTGTGGGTTCCTAAACAATAGGAATTGGCCTCTCGAGCTCCTACACTCATGCAAACTAGTGCATAAAGTGTTCAGTAGCCCCAGATGAGTCCCCCATGGCACTAGTGAAGTGACAATAGACTCCTAATCTAGAAAATGACAATTAGACTATGGTGATCAAGGGAGGATTAATAAATAACCTAACATGATGAATTTAACGGTCATAATGTAAGTGGGCATATGTTGTAGTGAGGTGCATGATCAATTGTACCCGACACCTCCGAATTTTTGTCCAAGTTGTAATTCCTTGTCATAGGCATGTTAGCGTCTCCAGATTGTTGTAAGCCTTTTTAGGAAAGCATACATGTTATAGCACAAAGATGCACGAAATCAAAAGCTATTGTGATACTCTCTCAAAGATGTTGTGACATCAAGTTGTGGAATAGACCAAATAGTTAATATGATGAAAGCTCAAATATGAAGAATGAACCATTGTATGAATAATGGTGAGCAAGCATAAGTAGGCCTCAAAAACCCAAGGAAACATTGAAGAAAAAGAGCCTAGCAAAAATGAAACCAAATGAAATTGAAGAAGTGAAAATTCTAGAATATTGGTATTGGAAGAGGAGAAAGATCAAAGAGTTTGTTGTAGCATGAATCAGAGTGCCTAGCCGAGACATAGACGAGCAAGCATTTACAGTAACAGTTTATTATTTGTTAGTTTAAACAGTTGAAATTAAAAGGAAGGATCAAAGAAAGTAATGCAACAATTCGTTGGTAATCATGTATCAATTAGTGCGTAATCAGTGACACAATTAACGATTATGATCATCTAACTGAATAACCAGTAACCATTGTATTTGTAAATATTTATATTGCAGAAGGGCACTTATGCTCCAATGTTCCAATGTACTGTGATCATTCTTAATTATTTTTTGTAGAGGACTTCGGGCTCATTGGAATAGAAAACACTTTGGGAATCCGTTGTTCCAAAATCTTAGCCATTGACCGTGGGTATTAGCGACATATCTCTCACCTGGATCAACATATCAAGGTGTAGATTGAGGCCCCATGGCCAAATTAATTAGGAAATCTCGCCATGCTCTTCTCATCATATAGGATCAAGAAGGTCTTCCCAGACCCTCGTTGGGGCACTACTCCCCTTTGTTCGCAGTCAGTACATTGCATGGCCGAATATATCCCACCACCTATGCCAGCTCCTGGCATGCAAGAAGAGAAAAGAAATGACGGTCTCTAAAAACCAAGCGAAGATCGGTGGTTTTTTTTATGTTGGTTTTATCACTGACTATCGAGGCTGAGGGATGAGTGCCAATGGCCTCTGCAATTTATTAAAGACCATCATGATTTGAATCAAAGGCTTGGAGCATTACATGGACTTGCGGAGCCTAGCCTCTCTTAGAAAAAACTTTACCCAAAAACTTCAATATATCTCGCTACGCATTACTGCGGGTATTGCTATCACACAACTTACATGCACCAATATTGCATGCAAGGGGACACTCACGGAGATAAATCAACTTGTACATCACCATCTAGGGTTTCCCTGCTTTTTCATCAGAATGTAACGAGGAACAGGATAGTCTATTATCATTCGAATTGATCTTGCCTTGATGCTCCTCTGAGTACTGATCGACAATTAGCAATGTCTTTTATCATTATTCTTTCCTATTTTGGGGCCTCCTCGTAACTAATATGCGAAGCATTTCTGGCACCAGGAATCCGCTCTAACTTGCCTTCGTACTTCCTTCAGCTTAGAATATGTCTCTTGCAGCTACCGACACAATAGTATTATATGGTAAGTGGAAATAATTAGCTGGAAATACCATCATTAAGCAACCCCATAAAAGTATTTCATTGTGGAGAAATTCTAGCATTCACTATCGAAGATTCTAAAATAGTACATCAGAAAACTCTGCGACTGCAGGGCGAATATTAATGGCCAGAGCTAAGCATTGAGCTGCAGAGAATTTAATGCAGCTCAAGCTAATCAGCGAACCGGTAGAGCGTTAAACGTCGCTTAGACTTGAGCGGGATTTTCGGTACTTACTGATCGGCATTGATATCTACGCATTTGGAGGGTTAACATCGAGCGGAGGCATTAATTCTATGTATCTAAACAACTACATCAATTAATTTTATGTATCTGAAACATTGACCGAAGGCCTGCAATGGTTATGAATTCAGTAATATTGCGGAAAAGGAGTATAAGTAGCTCTGCATTACTGCGTTCGTTCTAGAATTCTGATCGGTCTCACTGCCCTTCCCTAATTCACAGCTTCATGAATGAGCAAATGGAAGCAGTGCAAACAGTTTCAGTTGATTAGTGGCCAGCCCATGTCGTATTCTTTCCATTTCCGCTGGAGGGCCACATAAAGCCTTTCATGAACTTGGCCAAGGTTTTGTCCACCCAAGGGTTCTATATCACTTTTGTCCTCTTCAAATCCATCGGAGATAACGCTCATATTCACTTCCATATTTTGATGCAGAAGCTCCAGAATCTTCCCATCGTTCCTCCCGTAACATTTAAGGGGCATCCTGCAACCAGCCAAGTGGGTGGCGATCTATCTATATACTGGTCTCGCTACATTACCTGCGTTCATTGTGAAAATGCATAATTCGGTTACACAATTGATTGATTGTGTTTTTTCATTTGTCACTCTATGTTAGAATCTCAATCTTTGCTTGGTTTTGTGAAAAATGGGTCTTTAGAAAAGAGACGTGGATATAATTTTTTTCTTCTAATATTTTTTATAATGTCAAAATTCAATATAACAAAAAAAATATTGCAATTTCATAAGCCTAACTCCATATTTACTAAAAAAGAATATTGTAATTTTATAAACCTAACTCTATATTTACTCCATATTTATGTGGATAGTCATTTAAAGATTATCTCAGATTTTGAATTTGTTTGAGTTTATTAACAAGATGAACCAAGTATAACAAGTGTTAACCAAGTGTAACAAGTATATAGCAGGGATTCATTTTATGATAGTCCTATGTTGTTATGCTTAGACGAAGCCAAATTAGTCAAGTTTTAGTCAAGTTTTTGTCAGCCTTCATTCTGCTAGCCAAACTCGTCAGGTTTTTGTCAGCGTTATAAATTTTCTTGCTATATTTTTGCGGTTGGTCTGTTGGTCAGCCCGTCACGCGTTAGCGGGTTAGATGTATCCATTTATCTTTACCAAATATATGAGTTCCCTCTGAAAAAACGAATAAATGAGTCCCGACTCCCCGTCCTTTACCAAATATATATGAGTTGACCTGTGATAAACATTGAGGTTTAACCTGCTAAACTTAATACCCATCCTATATCTAATTGTACATTTCCGACGCCAAATAAATGAGTCCCTGTACACTGGTGAAATGCATTGTAAGGTGGCAAGAGCTATTCATTGAGCTGCAGAGCATTTAATGGAGCTGTAGCAGGCCTGTAAACCGTTGGATCTCAAGCAGCTCTAGATCCAACGATCTACAGGCTTGTTGCAGCTCAATGGATCTCAAGCAGCTCAATGAATAGCTTTATAAATTTTCTTGCTATATTTTTGCGGTTGGTCTGTTGGTCAGCCCGTCACGCGTTAGCGGGTTAGATGTATCCATTTATCTTTACCAAATATATGAGTTCCCTCTGAAAAAACGAATAAATGAGTCCCGACTCCCCGTCCTTTACCAAATATATATGAGTTGACCTGTGATAAACATTGAGGTTTAACTTGCTAAACTTAATACCATCCTATATCTAATTGTACATTTCCGACGCCAAATAAATGAGTCCCTGTACACTTGTGAAATGCATTGTAAGGTGGCAAGAGCTATTCATTGAGCTGCAGAGCATTTAATGGAGCTGTAGCAGGCCTGTAAACCCTTGGATCTCAAGCAGCTCTAGATCCAACGGTCTACAGGCTTGAGGCTTGTTGCAGCTCAATGGATAGCTCTTGCCAAGTAAGATTTCCCCTGCTAAACTGGATCGCTTTGTCCAATCTCTGCCAACTGTAGCCACCAATTGGACTGAAGTCTAAATTGACGGACTACGCGTATCCATTTACGACTTTTGGGCCAGAGTCATTATATCTTTGCTGCGCCGTAATTCCATCGGAAATTAAATTACTTTAGAGGGCACTTACATTAAATAAATGGAATTGAGTAAATAAATAATAATAAAGTAACGAGTTTGTCTAAACATTTAAGTTTTAAATAACTAAATGCACGCCGTTAATATACGTATCACATTACCTACCCACATTTTCTATACTCGAAAGTGTAATTGTCTCCTTTCTAGCTAAACATAATTGTATACAATTCTCATCTTTGTACTCAAATTATTTTTTTCTTTGCACAGAAATAGTTTTAAAGAATTGGCGGGTTTGCTAAGTATTGTGATGGAATAATAATTATGTTTGTTTGACAGATGAAAGCTGCCTCAGCGATGAATATCTTGATGAAGTGAGAATAACTTGCATCCCCGGAATGCCAGTTTTCTTAACCACATACTTTTCGGATGGCAGTTTTCAATTTGGAGTAAATGGAGCCCAGGGAACGTTATCAGCAGCTGCTGTAATAGTCAACACATTCGAAGGACTGGAAAGCCCGGTCTTAGAGGCACTCTCAGTTAACTTCCGCGTATATACCATTGGTCCTCTATTTCTCTCTCAGCCATTCCACATTAAGGATAATCATGAACCCTCGGATGAATTGAGTATGTGGACTGAAGAAAGTAGTTGTCTCAAATGGTTGGATAGTCGAAATGCATGCTCTGTCATGTATGTTTGTTTGGGAAGCATTGCAGCTTTGTCTAATGAACAACTCCTGGAATTTGCATGGGGATTGGCTTCCAGCAACCAATACTTTTTGTGGGTTGTCCGGCAAGATATATTGCAGGGTGAATCTGCCGTATTGCCCATGGAATTCATTGAATAAACAAAGGATAGAGGTATGCTGGTGGATTGGGCGCCCCAGATAAAGGTCCTGTCGCACCCATCTGTGGGAGGATTTCTAACGCATAGCGGGTGGAACACCACGTTGGAAAGCATAACCGCGGGAGTGCCGATGATATGCTGGCCCTTCTTTGCCGACCAACATATAAATGCGAAATTCGTTTGTGAAGAGTGGGGAATAGGAATGCTGATGAAGAAAACGATAAAGAGAGAAGAGTTGGCGATGTTGGTGAGTAATTTGATAAAAGGAGAGAAAGGAGATGAAATGAGGAGAAGAATTGGAAAAGTAAGGGAAACTGCCAGGCGAGCAGTCCAGGAAGGGGGATCTTCTACCAACAACTTAGACAAGTTACTCTGCCAAATACTTCCTCAAAAAAATGCATCACCTGATAGTCTGATAGTCCAGACGATAGAGGCTGACCTTTAGGAAACAGAGCAAGTCGAATGTTCGTAGATTAGGATAACATTTACTTCGTTATTGTTTAAATTCTACCACTGAATTGCTACTATCAACTATTAGGGTAACATCATTGTTAACCAATTGTGTAATTTTGTGAATGTTTTTAGTTTTTAAAGATTTTTTGGTTATTAAAATTACTATCAATTATTACTTTTGATACATAGAGGAACTTTATATACATAGATGAACTTGATATTTTCCATAAAATATTTGGAGGACTCAATACAAGATAGTGAATAATTCAGTTTGATAGTACGTTTTTTCGTACATGAAATTGATGTTTCAGTGTAATGTCCATACTCGGCCTTATGGCTTGGTGCCTAGTTCATGTGATTTCCATGCATTTGTTATAAACTATTTTCAAATTTGACAATGCAACCCTGTATCATTTTTTTCTATTATGTTCAGTACTAGCAAGCAAGCAAGAAGAAACATCGAAATAGTAAATATTTTTGAAATATGTTAGATCGGATCAAGTTACAACAACAGACAAAGTATTTTTTTTTAGTAATGCCATTGGACAGAACATTGAACTTGTGACAGTAACCATACCGACAGACAGTTTCCACCACATGATTGTCAGTATTATGGGCTGATTTATGTCAGATCTTCGTCTTTGTCCATGCTCTATGATGGAATGATTCGACACAGTGCTTAGCAGGAAATTTTTTTACCTCTTGAAGAAGTTGTTGTTGTTAGCAAAAACTTTCGATTCTGAACAAATGCGGAATAAAACTCTGAAACAGAACCGAAATAGAAATGTTGAATAGATCATACCTCCAGCCATTGATGCTACTTGTCTTGCTATAGAAGTTTTCCCTGTTCCACTCATTTTAGTTTCCTGTACGGTACTTCCAAGCTCTGCTTTCTCCATGGGGACTTCACTTAGTGAACCTATCACATAGCATGTGCGATCATGGGATATTAAAGAATACCCTTAATTTCCAGAGATATTGACCCAAACTATTTTTGTTGAAACCCCCTACCAATACTTAAAACCTCCTCCCCACCCATTTTTATACCTCAATCCTTATAAACCACCCTACCCACCCCCACCTTAAACCCCTCATCCCCCCAATACCTGCAATATATTGGTTCAATTTTTTATAATTTTAAAACCCACAATATGAACTAACGTGATAGTATATTGGTCAACAAGTGAAGCCCCCGTGGCTTTCTCTTTCTTGATGGTGTAAAACTGAAGGGGATTGAGATAGTGAGCTTGGGGACCAACAGGGGTTTTAAATAGCCAAGCTTCCATCAAGATTCTGTTGGCTATGTGTCAAACGTTCCACAAATCTAGGTGATGGACCACTCCAAAATCTCCCAGCAAGAAAACGGTAACCAAATGAACCGTCGGCAGTTTGGACGAGCCGCTGAATGGATGCGGATGATGAACCATCAGCCCGCTGAATGCATGCGGATGCGAGAGCTTACATTCTCCCACTTGGTCCATACTTTCAAACTTAATGTCTCATGTTAAAACCTATTGACAATCTGTATTAAGTAATAGATACAAGAATCATGGCGATAAGTCCTCTTATGACAAGTATTACCTTCCATGTATTACTATGTATTTATTGCTATTTTAATTTATGTGGCAACAATTTCTTAATGAATAAACCTTATGTTTATTCTTGGTCCTCATAGATGAATTTTCTCAAATTAAATTAAGGTGCACATATGTATGAGAAAAAACAGCACAATAATTAAGAATTTCATTAAAAATAACATTGTCCATACAATGAGAAACTACATAATGGAACCAAGTCCCATATTCATTACATGATCCTTGAATTTAAACGGTGGCATGCCCTTAGTCAAAGGATCAGCAATCATCAACTCAGTGTTGACGTGCTCAATGACCACTTTCTTTGCTTTAACATGTTCCCTGATGGCTAAATACTTAATGTCGATGTGTTTATTTCGACTCCCACTTTTGTTTTTTTTAGCCATAAAAATAGCAGTTAAATTGTCGCAATACATTCTCAATGGCTTAGAGATAGAATCCATAATTCTAAGCCCAGAAATGAAACTCTTAAGCCATACACCATGTAAAGTAGCCTCAAAACAGGAGGCGAACTCGTCTTCCATAGTGGAAGTGGCAATCAAGGTCTGCTTGGCACTCCTCCATGATACAGCTCCACCGGCCATCATAAAAATGTATCCTGATGTTGATTTGCGTGAATCAACACATCCAGCAAAGTCAAAATATGAGTAGCCAATTACTTCCAAATTGTCCGTCCGACTATACATAAGCATGTAGTCTTTAGTTCCTTGAAGATACCTCATTACTTTCTTTGCAGCTCTCTAGTGGTCTATACCTGGATTACTCTGATATCGTCCCAACATTCCCACAACAAATGCAATGTCAGGTCTTGTGCAGACCTGAGCATACATTAGGCTTCCGACAACAGAAGCATATGGAATGTTCTTCATTTGTTCCCTTTCAAGGTCGTTCTTCAGGAATTGGTTCAAATTGAACCTATCACCCTTCACAATGGGAGCTATACTAGGTGAACAATCCTTCATCCGAAATCTCTCTAAAATTTTATTAATATAGGTTTCCTGAGACAGAACTAAGAGGCCTCGGAATCTGTCTCTATGGATCTTAATGCCAATGACATAAGATGCCTCACCCATATCCTTCATATCGAAATTTTTAGAGAGGAATTGTTTCACTTCATGCAGCATACCCTTATCATTGGTTGCTAGCAAAATGTCATCCACATATAAAACAAGAAAACAAATTTTACTCCCACTAACTTTCAGGTATATGCATTGATCCATAATGTTTTCTACAAAACCAAAAGAAGAGATTACATTGTGGAATTTCAAATACCATTGGAGGGATGCTTGTTTTAAACCGTATAAGGATTTCTTAAGCTTGCAAACCAATTGCTCACCATCACTAGAGGGGAATTCTTCAGGTTGTTTCATGTAAACCTCCTCCTCTAGATCTCCATTTAGAAAATTCGTTTTCACATCCATTTGATGCAACTCCAAGTCGAAATGAGCTACTAAGCGGCCATAATAACGCGCAAGGAATCTTTCTTAGATACAGGAGAGAAAGTCTCCATGTAGTCGATTCCTTCTTTCTGAGTGAATCCTTTAGCAACAAGTCTAGCCTTGTGTCTCTCAATGTTGCCCAATGAGTCTTTCTTTGTCTTAAAGACCCATTTACATCCAATGGCTTTTGCACCATTAGGCAACTCAACAAGATCCCAAACTTCGTTACTCTTTATAGAATTCATCTCTTCCTTCATGGCATCGTACCATAATTCTGATTCTTTGCAATTCATGGCTTGTGAAAAGGACTCGGGATCATTTTCGGCTCCAACGTTAAAGTCAGATTCTTGTAGATACACAACATAATCATCAGGAATTGCTGATCTCCTTGGTCTAGTAGATGTTCTTAATGTTGTATCACTATCTTCTTGAGAAGTATGTGGTTCAACTCGTTGTTCAAGAGTTCTTGGAAACTCTTGAACTACCTGATCTACTAGAATGCCGTCAGTAGCTTGTGGAACTTCAACAATCGGTTGTTCAACACCAGTTTGTACTTGAGGGATGCTGTGAACAATAACCAATCTATCACTTGAGGTGGAAGGTTGAGATTCTGAATGATCCTGCTCGGAAACTATGTTCCTGGTTAGATCGCTCCCACTGATCAAGTCATTTTCAAGAAATTTTGCATTTCTTGATTCCACAATCCTAGTGCCGTGAGATGGACAATAAAATCTGTAACCTTTACACCTTTCAACATATCCAATGAAATACCCACTAATGGTCATTGGGTCTAGCTTCTTTTCTTGTGGATTATATATTCTCACTTCAGACGGGCATCCCCAAACGCGCATATGTCGCAAACTCGGTTTCCAACCTTTCAATAATTCAAATGGTGTTTTAGGAACGGCCTTGGTTGGAACTCGGTTTAATATATACACTGCCATCTTAAGTGCTTCAGTCCACAAGGATTTAGGAAGATTGGAGCTACTAAGCATACTCCGCACCATGTCCAATAAAGTTCGGTTTCTTCTTTCTGCTACACCATTTTGGTCGGGTGAATTAGGCATGGTGTATTGGGCAACAATCCCATGCTCTTGAAGAAATTTGCATGGGGATTGACTTCCAGCAACCAATACTTTTTGTGGGTTGTCCGGCAATATATATTGTAGGGTGAATCTGCCATATTGCCCATGGAATTCATTGAAGAAACAAAGGATAGAGGTATGCTAGTGGATTGGGCACCCCAGATAAAGGTCATGTCGCACCCATCTATGGGAGGATTTCTAACGCATAGTGGGTGGAACTCCACGTTGGAAAGCATAACCGCGGGAGTGCCGATGATATGCTGGCCCTTCTTTGCCGACCAACATATAAATGCGAAATTCGTTTGTGAAGAGGGGGGAATAGGAATGTCAATGAAGAAAACGATAGAGAGAGAAGAGTTGGTGATGTTGGTGAGTAATTTGATAAAAGGAGAGGAAGGAGATGAAATGAGGAGAAGAATTGGAAAAGTAAGGGAAACTACCAGGCGAGTAGTCCAGGAAGGGGGATCTTCTACCAACAACTTAGACAAGTTACTCTGCCAAATAGTTCCTCAAAAAAATGCATCACCTGATAGTTCAGACAATAGAGGCTGACCTTTAGGAAACAGACCAAGTCGAATGTTCGTAGATTAGGATAACATTTACTTCGTTATTGTTTAAATTCTACCACTGAATTGCTACTATCAACTATTAGGTTAACATCATTGTTAACCAATTGTGTAATTTTGTGAATGTTTTTAGTTTTTAAAGATTTTTTGGTTATTAAAATTACTATCAATTATTACTTTCGATACATAGAGGAACTTTATATACATAGATGAACTTGATATTTTCCATAAAATATTTGGAAAACTCAATACAAGATAGTGATAATTTAGTTTGATAGTACGTTTTTTCGTACATGAAATTGATGTTTTAGTGTAGCGTCCATACTGGGCGTTATGGCTTGGTGCCTAGTTCATGTGATTTCCATGCATTTGTTATAAACTATTTTCAAATTAGACAATGCAACCTTGTATCATTTTTTTCTATTATGTTCAGTACTAGCAAGCAAGCAAGAAGAAACATCGAAATAGTAAATATTTTTGAAATAGATTAGATCGGATCAAGTTACAACAACAGACAAAGTATTTTTTTTTTTAATGCCATTGGATAGAACATTGAACTTGTGACAGTAACCATACCGGCAGACAGTTTCCACCACATGATTGTCAGTATTATGGGCTGATTTATGTCAGATCTTTGTCTTCGTCCATGCTCTATGATGGAATGATTCGACACAGTGCTGAGCAGGAAATTTTTTTACCTCTTGAAGAAGTTGTTGTTTCCTCCTCCATTTTCCTATACATTTTGTAGTATAACTGCGACATTTAAGATGGAAGGTGCAATCAGTAACAGCCATAGGTCACACATCGCAATAAATTTGATCGTTGTTATCTCTCACACAAACATATTTTCCCTCCCATAGTTCTAGGAAAATCTGTCTCATCTATGTTGTTGGTTTTTGTTTTTTTCCAAGGTTTTTTTCATTGTTTTTCTTTGTTTGACCTATATGTTGAACTTTGTATTGTGCAGTTTATGTGCAACAGAACTTGTGATTTGAATATGTTTTTCCTACATATTCTTGTTGTTAGCATAACAATGTAAAACGCAATTGTGTTTCTCAGAATCCAACTCTGAATGGAGAAGAAACAATTATGACCTATATTTAGAAAATGTGAATTGGAAAAACAACAAGACAGGTTCTATTTTGTGAGCAAAACTTGGGATAGTAATCTAGAAAATTATGGTTATGCACAGTTCTCAAATAACTAGATTCGAATAGTCTCATCTTATGATGAGTAGCCTGCGAAAGAGAACAAATTCATGAAAGGTCAGTATCATTGTCAAATATGTAGACAACTGTGTAATATGGAAGTAACCATGGGAAAACAGTATAACGATATAGTTGACAAAGTAGTTAGATAAAGGATAAGGATGAAGCAGAGGAAGATGATAATACCTATTTGGAAAGGGTATGAAAATTCAAGGGTCGATACCCTTTCTACTAAGAAAACCATTTACACAAAAGTCCTTTTTGCTAAACTATAACTAGTTTACATTACGGACTGAAAGAGTAAAAACCCTTAAACTTTACATCTAGACTATTTCACAATCTTCACTTTTAAACCCATTTATACATAGTATTTAATATTAACAGCAAAATTACAATATTGACAGATTAGGGAAAAACTCTTTTCACAGTTTCATCTTTTCAAAGATCGAATAGAAAAGACTGAAATGAATGAGACAAAAGTCTTTTAAAAACCCCGAGCACAAGGAAGATTCTTATAATCTTAAAAACAACAGCATTACATTATCAAGCCGTAAGGCTGAGTATTTGTGTAACCAAAACTACATACACATCACAGCTCAAGATCATGTGCTTCCCTGCGAGCACCGTAAGGGTTTCATTTAAAATGTGAGTAATAAACAAACTAAAAATCATAACTAGCAGAGAGTTCGACCCTAGGTTTCCAACTACTGGAAGCTTCAACCAACAACCATTTTCGCAAGTAGGGAGATGCCATGACGAAACCAGAGCTTACCCGTTTGAAAGCCCATGAAGTTAACCAACGCAGGAGAGGCATTCCTTTCATGTTTGGAGCCGTTGAATGTAACCTGCATTTTTAAATGCCAGTTGTTAGGTAGAAATATATTCATTTTATTAAAAGCATTAACTAGAAAGATAAATCAACAAAAGGAATGAGTACAGGGTAAAGCCTTACCTGTGATTTAGAAGTATTTGGAGCCGAGAAGGGACTTTAACTAGTTTGAGTGAATGGCACCGAGCAGCAACCAAAACCCTCATGCCAACCCTGTGAAAAAGGCAGCAAGGATACTACACTAAACCTCCTCGATGTTGAAGCAGAGACAAGGGTAAAACCCAGTCCAAGTTTCAAGCTACATGACAGAGTTCAAAACTACACTCACCATGTTCTCTCAACTCACAGAAGAAATTGAAATATAAACCATGAACTCTTAAACACTTGCACAGTAATGCAGCACAATATTGCATACAATGAGCCAGTAAACGAGGAAGGAGTAGGCCTCTCATGGCCGCGAAGAGCTCTCATAGCGCAGAGAAAACCCTTGTAGGAAAATGCAAGAACGTAGGATTTCATTGTGTTTAAGTCAACCTTTGCATGGTGGAGGCTCATCCACGTGCCCTTCTAGAAATTTGATCAAAAGTGGGTCGATCCCTATAGTCAACCCTACACTTTCATTTGAAAACATATCATTGCCAATCATGTATTCTATGCTACCAACGATAATGTTTTTAATTTAGTTCTTATTGTTTGCCATATTGAAAACATTGCAATCGAACATATTGTAAAAGTATATATCATTATCAATATTGAAACTTATGCCTTTAACCTTAGTCCTTCATACTTATGATTTCTCTTCATACAAGCCTTGCCATCGATGATATTAAGCTATGTTTTAGAACTAGTATTATGTAAGAACAAAACTGATAAGGTGATCTACCTGTAGTTCAACTTTATGGAAGTAGTTGTTAGGTAGTATTTCCACCTTAGAATAATTCTTACGATTGCATAAGGTCAACCATGCTATGGTTTAAACCATACTTTGAAGCTAGTATTCTTGTTGTTTTCTATAAAGAACCAATCTTATAATATATCAAACCAATAATTAGACTACACCATGGTGATTACAAGGTAGTAAAACTACCTAAGGATACAAGTAAAATTACGTAGTAACATTATAAACAATGTGGTATTATATTATTACAATAACACATGTAGCATGGTGATAGCCTAGAAATCAAAGTTTATAGCTTGATGTCTAGCAGTGCAAGACGATAATTATAACTGTATACAATCAAACAGGTTGATATTCTACACTACTAAAGAAGAGTTAAAAGTAGAGATATGTAATCTATTTGTAAACTTTTACCTTGAGAATCATAGAAATATATTCATATACATAAAATCTTTACATTTGAGCTTTAGTCTTGACAAATAGCAGTAAGATCGGGTTACAATAAAAGTAATTATATGTCAAGATCATGAGCCCTATGGTCACGAAAAGAATCTGTAATGGACTAGGTATTATAATCTTATGACACAAAGAAACCTTGGAGGAATGTTTTATTATCGTAAATGGCATTTACGATGTTAAAGATAAAAGTCATTTGGCATAAAAATAAATGTTGTTGTAAATCCAAAACAAATAAGGAATTTACTTTACCTCATGAGAGTCTTGCATCATAGTTAACAATATATTTTACTAGCATCTTAACATGCTAACAAAATACTTCTCACTATCATACAAAATAAACTCCTACTTGATCATTCGTTACCTGCTGAACCTGTAAGAACCAGCAGTCCATCTGAGTTAGCAGAATGCTAAGTAAGCCTCGATTTTCAAAGATAGTTTCTCACCTACTTGCAAAAAAGTAAATTATTAGTACAGCTAGCAACAATCTAAATGCAAGTCATCTTTATATAACCTATAAAATTAAAGTTGTATTAGTTAATTGAATTTTGAAACTAATAATTACAAATTGTTAAACTGTTTCATTTTCCGCTAACTACTAGCGGTTATTAAACTGCGTATTCAAACATTTTATGTTACTTGAAAAATTTTAAATTTTTATGAAATTTTGTGGGTTATGACATTGGCATTATGTATTCAACCTCAAAAAAATTTAAACTCATTGGATACACTGATAGTGACAATGGAGGCAACATAGATGATATGAAGAGCACATATGGGCACACATTTCATTTTGGTACAGGTGTTGTTTCATGGGCTTCAAAGAAACAACCCATAGTAACTCTATCTTCAGCAGAAGAAAAGTATGTTGCAACGACAAGTGCTGCATGTCAAGCTGTCTGGATGCGAAGAATGTTGAAAGACTTGTCATAGAAGCAACAAGAACCGACAACCATCTTCTGTGACAACAATTCATCCATAACATTATCAAAGAATCCGTGTTTCAAAAGAAAACCAAGGAGATCGACACAAGGTTTCATTTCATAAGAGAGTTGGTGAACAACAAAGAAATTTGTTTAGAATTTTGCAGGTCTGAAGATCAACTTGCAAACATATTTACAAAACCATTGGCAAGGGATACATTTCAGTATCTATGTAGTTGTCTTAGAATGACAAGTTCCACATAGTGAACTCTGTCATGCATAGAGCAAGTCCAAGCTATGAAACATTTTGTAATTTTTTTTTAAAATTCCCATCTACTCATAATTAAGGGGGAGTATTGGAAATAGTAATTACTTGGAGAAGTTGAACCAGACCTCAACCGACTCTACCAAAGTCTTTATTAGTTCAGACTATGTCAAACAGTCTAACAAGATGAAGAGTTCACGACTGTCATATATAAACCAGTCGAATTAAATTTCTGAACTTAAGTCACTATGTAGATAGTTATAACATCCATTAATGACAAGTGTGTAGATTAAGGTAGAAGCAATTTTAGTTTGCTTATAAATACATGAAGAATTTTGTAAATCACTAAGAGAGAAATAGAGAACTCGGAGAGAGAATTCAGAGCAAAGAGTGAAGAAATAATAGAGTTGAAGCCCAAGCTTATGTGTGGTTGATTCTATGGCAGAGTCGAAGCTTTGTAAAAGAATCTGTCGAAGAGAGCCTACAAGTTTGTATTATCCTTTTGTTATTTCTCCACAAGTTATATATATCAAATAGTTTATGGTATAGATCAAATAGTTTATGGTTGAAATGCATGTTTACTTAGCCGACATTTTCTCTAGAATTATTTGTATAAATGTTGTTTACATTTACTGGTTGAGTGAAAGATCAAAGAATCCATAAATTTCTCACCTAGTAAAAGTTCGAGGTTTTAGGGCACAGTGGTAGACACGAGTCTCCTTAATGTTTGGTTATATGTTTTTATAATTCTCTTGAATTGTTGATTGTGTCGATTTTTACTTCATATTACCGGGGTGAAAAACATTTGTAATTTCTTAAGTCTTTTAGGCTAAGAAATATCATTTGTATGTTTGGACTAAAAACAAACCATTCGAGCAAGTGAGTCCAAGTAAAGTTGTCCAGTTAAACACACAAGTTGTATGTTGTAAAACCCACAAGACTTCATATTACCGGGGTGAAAAACATTTGTAATTTCTTAAGTCTTTTAGGCTAAGAAATATCATTTGTATGTTTCTACTAAAAACAAACCATTCGAGCAAGTGAGTCCAAGTAAAGTTGTCCTCTTAAACAGACAAGTTGTATGTTGTAAAACCCACAAGTTGTGGAAGTAAAACAATAAAACCGACAAGTAAGAACTTGTCGAGGTAAAAGAGTCTCTCTGTGGAAGTAAAACAGTAAAACGGACAAGTAAGAACTTGTCGAGGTAAAAGAGTCTCTCCAAGTGCTTCACTATTGAAACGCCTTAGTATGTAATTAAGTATATTACATGTATTCAGGTTACAAGTTTAATGTTTTATTTCCTTATATGGGTCTCTTATGTGGCATTTTTATGACGGATTTATTTATTTGTTAATTTAAAATTCAATAATGTGTAATAATATTAAAAAATATTAAAATATTATAATTATTTATATTTGAATATAATGAAATAATTTAGATTAATATAATTATTTTATGATTTGTATTTACAATTTAGAAAAGGAGGAAAAATATTTTTCCTAAACTACATAAAGATAACACAAATGTATTTTTAATGATACTGATTTTTGAGGATAATTTTGTCATTTATCTAATTTGTTAATGATTTAACTTGTGGTGGTGAATATTTAAAAGTTATAACTTAAGTTATAACTTTTAAATATTCACCACCACAAATGATTAACAAATTAGATAAATGACAAAATTATCCTCTAAATTATCCTGGACAATATACTTGTGCAGAATATTGGTACAAGACTTAAGTAAATGGTGTGGGCTTTGAAGAGTTTCACCATCATGGCTTGCACCTACTCTAGGCACATTATTAGAAACATAAAAATGAACCGATTCAGATTATCTTATGTGAAATATTAAGTAAAAGTTACAATTCGACGGATTGCCCGAATCTTCATTTACAACTTTTGTGCCACTCATTCTATATTTGCTGGGGAAGACCGTAAGAGTTTGTTTACTCGTCTCATGGTTAAGCGGTAAAAATTCCTTGGGAAGGCAAGTCCATAAAATGTATAGAATTGAATAAAACAAATAAAATATTAATGGAATATGGAATGAAAAAGATGCCCCATTTCCCTCTACTTTTGTCGTTTTCTTTACGGTTCACTTTTCTTTTAATGCAATAAGTATTGAATAAAAAAGATGTCACATTTCCCTCTACTTTTTTTTTTTCCAGAAAGAAAAAAGCCTGTCCTTGTTATTCAAGAATGAATCAAAGGTCATCTTTACAATCATCCCGCTATTGGGTTACTCATAGACACAGCCCAGATGAGTACAGCCGGGGGGAAAGGCATATCAACAACTAAAAGAACCCATCAGAAAACTGTCTCATCGTGAGAGGTCTGTCTATTCATCCACATCTACCAAGCGCCAAAAGGCACTGATCTGCACTCTAAAAGTGAGCACTCAAACAAAACAAATCACAACATGGGAGGAATCCCCATTTAATAGTCTCAGAAGAGCTGAAAATAATCCTGAGAAACCAATTGGTTCTCAAATAATTCCATATATCCGCCTTTCCCTTGAGGAAAGGTGAGAGCATCATAGAGAGACGGTCAGCCAACCGATTGTGCTCTCAGTAAATGTGGGTGAAAGACAAACCCTGGAAGCTAGAGAATAGCTTTTTTGTCTCCCTGCACCAATGAACCAGATCAGTCGAGGAGAGAGCAGTCGATTCCTTCGCCCAATTGATGATCACAAGTGAATCACCATAAACATGGCCAAGGGGGATCCCCATCATTTGGGATGAAAGAAGAAGTGCCCATAAGTTGAGCAATTCCACCTTGGTGTTGGTGCCATGTCCAACCCTCAGCGAGAACTCCAGATGGTGGTAATCATTTAGATAAATGTAAAAACCCACCCCAGCTAACAAACAATTTGATGCTCCAGCAATGAAACCACAGGGGTAAGTTTGGGTGGTGCCTGCCCCAAAATTCTGCACGTATTTTTCCTTATGGCAGGCAAAATAGAAGGACACATTTCCCTCTACTTGCATGAAGTAGCCGATGCAACAGTTCCACTTTTCTTCATTAATAGTTAACCATCGATGCCGATCATTAATAGTTAACCATCTATGCTCATATGAGAAAGAGGCATTTTCATTTATTTTGAAAGCAGAAATTTAAATTTAAATATTAGAAGTTTTTGTTTGGGGCAGGGTTACATTTATATAATTTTGGTTTTTTTTATAGGAATTTTAGGATTCTAAAAATTTCAAAATTCAGATTTTGTAAGAAAATTAAACACTTTAAAATTCAAAATTCAAATTTTGTAAAAATAAATTACTCAAATTCAGATTAAAAAAATTCAAAACTTCTAATAAATAAACTATTCCTTATAAAAACCTCATAGAGCATACTACTCCTTTATAAAAACCTCATAGTATCACTAGTATATCTCAGTAATTGTTATCTTATATTAGGTTATGCATCGGATTTTTCCTTCCACCTCTTGGTTCAGTTCACATCACAGCTTCCTCCATGATAGTCCAAATTCGTGAGCTCGGGGTGCTTCTCTCCATGCTCTTTGAGCATAAAAGTACAATTTTAAAACAAACTAAATAATTTGTTTTATTTAGGTCCGATAGACCAATTTGGTCTCTTGGGACGTTAACCATCATCATCAGGATGTTTGTTTCCTCCATAATAGTATAATATTCAACTAACCCCTGGACCCTCCAACCCGAGATCAAAACATAACAAAAAAAATTGCAATATTATTCTTTATATTCTTTCAAATTGTGTTAGAATAACATTTATTGGGTGTAAATATCTCTATTTTTTATTATTATTAAAGATGAAGTTAAATATTCATAAATCCTAAGTTGCAGAAAGAAGAGATACGTGTAATATCTAGATTGATTTTATGGTGATTGTAATTCCAAATAAACAATTATAAAGAAAAAAGAATAACAAAAATAACTGGTTGTAATTCCAAATAAACATTTTTGTGATTCCAAATAAATATTTATAAAAAATATATAAAAAATTACTAGCAGTTGATTCATAAATAAGGATCACTTCATGGTAGACAACTTGTTTAACTTCAAGAAAGAGGACTCTTGATGTTCACCAGCCACAAGTTAAGTAGATGTAATACTTTAAAAAAATATCAAATATCAACTAAATAAATATAGTTTAACTTATATGTTTATTCCTAAACACTACCATAGGAGCTTGGATGGCAATTTTTGAATTGACATCATCTTCAACCTATAAGTGAGTCCAATAGTAAAATGAGAACTAATGGAGGGAGGTTTACAAAACAATTGTTAAAGAAATTAAACTTCAATAGAAAAAAATCTTAATATTTCATTCATTGATTATTTTAAGTCGCAAAGAATATTTGGAGTTTTTTTAATGTGATCTGTTTAAAATAGAAAAGAATTTGGAAGTGATGGTGACACAGTTTATAGGTTAATTCTAAACTTTTTTTTCTGAAACAAAGATTCACCAGTTTATATTTTTTTCAAAAATACTTAGCCTAAATTCTATGAAATAATTTTTTAACTTTAAAAATAGCCAAAATTATTAAAAAAAAGTTTTGAATTTTTTTGAAAATATACTTAACACTCCATCTACGCACATCTTCTTGCTGTAGACAGCATGTAACTAAAAAAGGATGTATACTATTCACATCTTTTGAGTTTAAATTAAAATTTATTTGGACAGATATTTTTAGTCAATTGAATAATATTGTGATGGAATAATATTAATGTTTGATAGATGAAAGATGCTTCTCTTGTTAAAATGAGAATAACTTGCATCCCCGGAATGCCTCCATAGCTGTCTCACATAGTTGGATACTCGAAATTCATGGTCTATCTTGTATGTTTGTTTGTTAAGCATTTCAAGTCTGTCTTGTATGTTTGTTTGTTAAGCATTTCAAGTCTATCTGGTATGTTTGTTAAGCATTTCAAGTCTTGTATGTTTGTTAAGCATTTCAAGTATTTCTTGTATGTTTGTTTTGTTAAGCATTTCAAGTCTATCTTGTATGTTTGTTAAGCATTTCAAGTCTTGTATGTTTGTTAAGCATTTCAAGTCTGTCTTGTATGTTTGTTTGTTAAGCATTTCAGTTTTGTCAATTGAACAACTCCTGGAATTGCATGGAGATTGGATTCCAGCAACCAATACTTTTTGTGGGTTGTTAGGCAATATTTGGTGGCCCTTCTTTGCTGAGCAATATATAAATGCAAAATTCGTTTATGAAGAGTGGGGTTTAGTTTAAGATATTGCTGAGTAGATGTAAAGTATTTATATAAAAAATTTAAAAGTTGTTTATAATGGAAGTTTGAATGAAAGAAATTATTTGTTTTAAGAATTGTGATTAATTGGCATAATATAATAACCAAAAATTGTTGCCCAGGTGAGGTTTTGTTATTCATAACCAAAGTTTTATTCTGATTAAATTTGTAATTGATATTTATTTTCAATAAAAAACAATATTAAAAAACCTTAGCTTGGGCATTGTTGCATATTACAAGTTTGTATATATAGAATATGGGTCTTTGAACAAAGATGGGACCTTTTAAATGGAATGAATGTTTTGCAAAACACATTCTAGTTGTAAAATTCAACAATTTTTATGCATTTATTAAACATAAGAATGAAAAACAGGAAGGAAACTTATATAATTTAACACAACAATTTAAATATATAAAAAATATTTAGTAAAAAATATTTTTTTGGACACAAGTTCTCAATGAATTACTAAAAATACAAGAATAATAAAATGTTACTAAATTTTAAAATAATCAAATAAATTATTTAAAAAAACTGTAAATAGATATGTGAAAATATTTGAGCGACAAGACCTATAAATTGTAACTTTGAAACAAAAGTTTCATTAATTTTTTTCAATTATTTTAAAATTTATAAATTTTGAAAATAACATCTTACCAAAATTAGTAGCTCCAAGTTCATGACATCTAGAGGAGAGAAATTTCAAACTATCTAGAGAAATGGGTATCTAAATTCAGCAGGTTCTTCTAACTTCTAAGGCCTACAATGAATATTTGAAATTCTATAGGCTATGCTTGGTAAATTTAGTAGCTGATAAATTTCTCATGCTTGGTAAATTTGGTAGTCAGTAAATTGTTGATGTTTGATGGGTGGCTAGATTAATTCCTTCACTAACATAGTTTAAAACTGACTTCTTCTTCTAAATAGTACATGCCTCTCTCTCGGAGTTGTATTTTCAGACTTGAAAACTATCTTATCCTCTAAAGAAAAGACACAAAGGCTAAAAAACACTAAAAATAAAAACAACTTTCTATTGAAATAAATAAAAGTGAAATGACAGCAAAGCCAAACACAAACTCAACCACTTCCTGTTCAATCAAATTAGAAAATTTCAATTTCCACTCATACATATATAATAATAATAAAGTATGTCACTTATTTATACATAAAAATAATTAACCATAAAATAATAATAATAATGGTTTACCCCTCCTTTGAAAGGATTTGTTAGAAATTTTAACCCAGAAGCTGCCTCATATGGCCATCAAATACCAACCGTGAGGGCGAACATTAAACATCGAATGGCCTCATATGGCCATCAAATTCCAACCTTGAGGACGAATATTAAACAGCGAACGGTAGACCATAAACGTCGCTTAGACTAGAGGCGGCATTTTCGGTGCTTAGTGATCAATGGCATTGATTTCGACGCATTTGAAAGGTCAACATTGATCGGAGTCATTAATTCTATGTATGTATATGAAACTGTTATTTCAATTAATTTTATATATCGAAAACATTGACTGGAGGCATGCAACTATAATGAATTAACTAATATTGCGGAAAATCACTATGAATAGCTCTGCATCACTGCGCTTGTTCTATATTTCGGATCTGTCTCACTGCCCTTCCCTTCCCTTCATGAATAAACAAATGGAAGAAGCAGTGCAATCAGTTTCAGTTAATCAGCATCCACCCCATGTGATATTATTTCCATTTCCTCTCTAGGGCCACATAAAGCCTTTCATGAACTTGGCCAATGTTTTGTCTATCCGCGGGTTCTATATCACTTTCGTTCTTACTCAATTTACCCAGAAGCGCCTCACTGAATGTGGGGTAATTATGGCCCATAAGGATTCCATGATTTGTAATAATAATCATATGAATATAAGATTTGAAACTGTGCCCGATGGCCTGCCTCCCCAACACGGCTGTAGTCAAAATCAAAATCTTCCGGAGCTCTACGAATCCATGGTGATTAACACTCATATTCACTTGAGCAAGTTGATGGAAAAGCTCCGCCATCTTCCCAATGTTCCTCCAGTCATCTTTATAGCGTCGGATGGACTTTTATCAAAGATACAGGATACTACGGACGAATATGGGGTTCCCAGAGTAGCCTTCTGGCCAACCAGTGCATTCGGTTTCACTTCCTTTTTTAGCATCCCTCTTCTTATCGACAAAGGATATATTCCTCTCAAAGGTACGTAACAAATATTTAAATCTTACTTTATTCTTTTCGTGATTATCAGTTGTTTCTTTTTTCATGTTAACTGCACCCAATACTGCAACAAAATATTGCAAGTCGATAGGCCGAACCCCATATTATTACAAATACGTCAGCCAATTTAGGGTTTGGGAAAGAAATGTCATAGCGTTGCCCCATATAATATCAAAATTCAATACAATACAGCAATGATGATCCAGAGGATCCGTTACTCCATCAACTACGGATGAGTTTATGAGTTTATGATGATTCTGTAACACACTGGAGTCTTCTGCAAAGGATCCGTTACCAAATTAGCTATAGATGAGTTGATAATGGTGGATCAAATTATGTTTCCCAGAGTAAGGCATTAACTTTGAAAACACCATAGTTATACTTAGGAACTCAGTCACCTTCTTCACCACATAAAGCTCTTGATGGGAAATCAATACGCAAGTTGGGAGATGGCAGTAAAAATAACAATTAACTATTATGTATTAACTACTCTAAGTCTCAACAATGGCTTCACTTATCTAAACATAGACAAATTACAGACTATATTGCCTATGTTCTCTAAAGTACATGGATTATTAAAGCATATAATTATGAAACGCTTTCAAATAAATCTTCTATGTTCATAAGCTAAGAATTTTGTGAATAAATCTCCTAAGTTCATGAAATATTAAAGTAAAATATAAAATCAAATGATAAAGTAATAAGAATATCTCAATGGAAATTGACACAAATTAATATCCAATAGCAAGATAAAATATGATTTAGTGAGATCCAAACATAAGGGAGATATAAACATATTCTTCAGCTGAAATTGGTATTGGTATTGATATTGATATTAGAATAAGAAGTGTGGGCCTGAATAGAAGAATACTACAACAGGTTGCAGGGACATGGATATGAGAATATTAGCGCTATTGCCAATATGTTAGCCAAAACCAAGCCGACTAAACTTGAGTTTAGGGCTCAGTCAATATTAAATTTTAATTTTCACTTTTCACGCCGACCACTTTTCCTTTTTACTTGTCTTGTCTATCTCCCGACTAGACAAGTTTATAAATTTTAGTCGGTCCTACACTCAACTAAATTTACTTCGACTTACTTATCAGTTCTACCGACCGGTTTTTACCTCGACTACTTGTCACTTTGACCAAGTCAGCTGACTTCTTCTCTTCGACCAAGTCGGCTGCTTCGACCAAGTCGGTTCACTTCTTGTCTTCAACCAAGTTGACTCACTTCTTGTCTTCAACCAAGTCAGCTCACCTCAGTCGGCTGACTCAACCGACCACTCAAGTCGGTTCATGTTGGTCGAAATTTACAGAGTATGTTTCTTAGTCTAAAGACTTAAGAAATTACAAATGCTTTTCACCTGTGAGTAAGATAGAGTAAAAATGGACACATTAACAAATCCAAAGAACTTATAAAAACATATGCCCAAATATGTAGGAAGAATTGAGTAGACCAATGTGCCGTAAAACCCTTGGACTTTCACTCAGTGAGATTTTTATGGGTTCTTTGATCTTTCACTTAACCATAATTGTAAAATACATTTACCCAAGTAAATATGTAAATATGTGCGGCCAAATAATCATGCATTCAACCATAAACTATTTCATATATTTAACTATGCGGAAATAACAAAGTATTACAAACTTGTCGATTACTAGTCGGTCCAGACTTGTCGATCTACAGAGCTTCGGCTCTTCGACTAAATCACATACACAAAAGCTTGAGCTTCGACTTCTCTTTTCTCACCCTGAGTTCCTTCAGTGTATATTGTCTCTTGTGTTTGTGTAAACTGATTTACAATTTGCTTCTTCTATTTATAGGCAACCTGAAAATTGATTCTGCATGGGTCAACTAACTCACTATTAAAGACTGTAATAACTATCTACCTAACAAATTAGCTTCAAAAATAAATTCGACATGGTATACATTGTCGAATCATGGACTCTTTCCTCTTGTCAGACTGGCAGACAAGATCTTGACTTGTACAGACTCTGACAGAGTCGGCTGGAAGTCAAGTACAAATCTGTGAGTAATTGCATTTTTCCAACACTCCCCCTTAATTATAAGCAGATGGGGATTTTTAAAACAAAAATTTACAAAATGTTTCAGAGCTTAGACATGCTCTGTTTATGATAGAGTTCACTGTGGAGAACTTGTCATTCCAAGATAACTACGCAGATACTGAAAAGTATCCTTTGCCAATGGCTTTGTGAAGATGTCGTCAAGTTGGTATTCAGACCTGCAAAATTCCAAACAAATTTTCTTGTTGTTCACCAACTCTCTTATAAAACGAAACCTTGTGTTGATGTGCTTGGTTCTCTTATGAAACACATGATTCTTTGATAATGCTATGGATGAATTGTTGTCGCGGAAGATTTTTGTCGGTTCGTGATGGTTCTGTGACAAGTTTTTTAAGACTCTCCTCATCCAGACAGCTTGACATGCAACACTTGTTGCTGCAACATACTCTATTTCAGCTGAAGATAGAGTTACTATGGGCTATTTATTTGAATCCCATGAAACAACCCCTGTACCAAAATGAAATGTGTACCCAGATGTGCTTTTCTTGTCATCTATGCTGCCTCCATTGTTACTGTCAGTGTAACCAATGAGTTTAAAATTTTATGAGGTTGAATACATAATACCAAGGTCTTTTGTGCCACTTACATACCTCAGAATTCTTTTACCTGCTTGCCAATGTGAGTCTTTTGGTGACTCCATGAACCTTGAGATCAGAATTACTCCATACATGATATCTGGTCTTATTGTTGTTAAATACATAAGGCTGCCAACAAGCCTTTTGAACAGCGGAGGATCAACAGTGGATCCTTCATCATCCTTGCTCAATTTTAAACCTGTTATTACTGGTGTTGGGGATGTCTTGCAGTTAGACATATTAAATCTTTTTAAAACTTCACTTGAATACTTAGACTGTGATATAAAGATACCACTTTTAGACTACTTAACTTCAATGCCTAGAAAAAACTTCATAAGCCCTAGATCAGTCATTTCAAATTCACTTTCCATTACTACTTTAAAATCTACTATGCCATAATCACCAATAAATATTAAATCATATACATACATGCATACAATTAACATCTTACCTTGCTCATCAACTTTGGTGTACAAAGTCGGTTCACTTTCACTTCTGTGAAATCCATTTTCAGTGAGATAGGAATCAATACGACTGTACCAAGCTCTAGGAGCTTGTTTCAAACCATATAATGCCTTTTTCAGCCTGTACACTTTATGCTCTTGACCTGGAACTTCATACCCTTGTGGCTGTTCCACATATACTTCCTCTTCTAGATAGCCATTTAAGAATGCTGACTTGACATCCATTTGATGAACATGCCATTTGTTTTGTGCAGCAATGGCCAAAACTGTTCTGACTATATCCATGCATGCAATAGGTGCAAACGTTTCATTGAATTCGATGCCGGGTTGCTGTGTGAACCCTCTTGCTACCATTCTTGCCTTGTGCTTTTGCACATTCCCATCAGCATCTTGCTTTGTCTTATAAATCCATTTGACACTGATTACATCTTTGTCTTTTGGTACATCAACTAGTTCCCATGTCTGGTTTTTCTCAATGCATTATATTTCTTCATCCATGGCTTGTGCCCATACTTCTTCTTCAACAAGTTCTTCAAACGTTAGTGGATCATATATAGGGTAAAATAATGCAAACAGAGAGAATGAATTAGGTGTACCAGCTTCATATATCTCTCGCAGACTTCTTGTCTTCATCGGTTCTGTCGATGTCGACCTAGACGAAATGCTTGATGGAGTCTGCTGTCCTCTTGGTGTACTTGTCGGTGTAGCTTGAGCTGCTACTTGTGTCGATGGTCCTTGTGCTAAAACATGTCTTGGTGTCATGGGACTCAATGGTGCTCCGACCAGTTGACTTACATGTGGTGTTTGGACCACTTCCTCTTCCATATCATCATTGTCGACGTTCGACACAATCATGACATTTATGTCGACGGTTCCATCCCATGATTCATTCTCGACGAATTGAACTTCCCGACTGATTATCACTTTCCTTGTGACGGGATCATACAGCTTGTATGCTTTTGTGTCTTCTGAATAGCCGACAAAAATACATTTCTGCCCCTTCTTGTCTAGCTTCCTTCTCAGCTCATCTGGAACATGAGCATATGCAACACAACCAAAAAATTTCAAATGTGAAACACTATTTTTCATACCTGTCCCTGATTCTTGGGGAAATTTGTTCTTCACACTCTTTGTTGGACACCGATTCATAATGTATACGACAGTTGCGACTACTTCACCCCAATACTCATTTGGCAAATGCTTGGCTGCCAACATGATGCTTCTGTTCTTTCTTTCGACTATACCGTTCTATTGAGGTGTATTCCGTGCAGTGAATTGTTTTTGTATGCCATGGGTCTTACAAAAATTAAAAAAATTCATTTGAAACATATTCACCTCCTCTGTCGGTCCTTAAGATCTTGATGCGGTGACCACTCTGGTTCTCCACGAGTGCCTTGAACTGCTGAAAATAACCAAATGCATCATATTTATGTTTCAAGAAATATACCCATGTTTTTCTTGAGTAGTCATCAATAAAAGTTAGAAAATACTTGCAGCCACCAATGGATGATGTCTGCATTGGACCACAGATGTCAGAGTGCACAATTTCAAGTGGTGTGCATGCTCTATAGGACTTTTCGACTGGAAATGTCTCTCTATGTTGCTTGTAAAAAATGCATCCTTCACAAACCCTCTCTGGTCTGTCGATCAATGGTAATACCTTCACCATATTCTTTGTGTGCAGTAACTTTAGCCCACCAAAATTTAGATGTCCAAATATGAAATGCCACAACCAGGATTCATCCTGAACTTCTGTCTGAAATGCAACTTGCAGATTAGCACTACAATTTTCTCTCTTGTCGAGGAGCTCGACTGTTTCTTCACTTTCTGCCTTGAATGCAACTCCTATCTTTGTCTTCCCTTTTATGTCGGGAACTATCCTCAATGGAAACAAGCGGTTGCTTGTCATTGGCACTTTTGCTATCAGCTGGTCGCTTGGACGCTTGTCTTTGATCACACAGCGTTCATCTTCCATGTAGACTCTGTACCCTTTTTGTAACAACTGTCCAATGCTTAACAAATTGTGTTTGAGACCTTCAACATGATATATATCAGGGATATACTTACTCTCCCCTTATTTGGTTAGAATATCAACAGTGCGTTTTCCTAAGACAGTAACTTGGACATTGTTTCCAAGTGTAACATCAGTTTTAACTGAAGTGTCTAGACTGGAAAACAGATTTAAATTATCAGTCATGTGGTTGCTGCAGCCTGAATCTAAGTACCATATGTCATGTGGACTTTCTTGAACAACATTGCATTCAAGTGGAGATGTCGATGCCATTAACATTGCACTTGTCGAAGTGCTGGTGTTGGTCGATGGACTTGGGCTTTGCCTTCCTTGTTCATATTGTTTCTTCCTGCTTTCATATGCATAATGACCAAACTTCTTACAGTAATGACATTGAATTTTTGATTTATCAAACCTCTGGCCACTTGGCTCACTTGGGTTCTGGTTATCTCCTCTACCACTGACATTTGCAGGACTTCTGCCTCATCCTCCTCTTGAAGAACTTCTTCCTCTACCTCTGAAGTTGTTTCTCCCCCTGCCTCTACCACGGCTTATGGATTACTGTGCTGCAAATGCACCTTCCAATGATGTCTGTGTTCTGCTGATTCTGTGTTCATGATTGATGAGTGAAGCTTGCAACTCATCAATGGTAAACCTCGTCATGTTTGTCTGTTCCTCTAAGGTCACAACCAAGTTTTCAAATCTTGGGGGAAGACTTTTGAGAATTTTTTCAACAACCCTTTGGTCTGCTATGGGTTCTCCATGAGAATTCAGTTGGTTTATCAACCTAGCAACTCTGGTGTAGAATGTGTCTACATTCTCTGAATCTTTCATGGACAGAGATTCAAAATATTTTCTCAGAATATGCAGCTTGGATGTCTTTACCTTATCCAAACCTTGATAGGCAGTCTCCAATGTATCCCATGCTTCCTTAGCATTAGGTTTTTCTGCTATTCTTGGGAGTATGCTTTCATGCATAGCTTGATGTATGAAAAACAGAGATTTTCCATCTTTCTTCCTCTGTTCTCACAAGACATCTTTCTCAGCATGTGTGAGATTGCTATATGTTGTCATGTCTACTGGTTCTACATAACCATGCTGGACTATCTCCCATACATCTTGACCACTAAATAAAGCCTTCATTGTTAAGGACCAATATTCATAATTCTTTGCTGTAAAAATTGGAGTTTGCAATGAACCAGAAGTGAAAGCCATTTTAATTTTTAATTAACTTTCCTTAGAAAATTAATTTCCACCTTTTAAGACAAGATTTCTTTCCTAAATCTTGATCTGATATGAACCTTTCTCTGATACCAGTTAGCCAAAACCAAGCCGACTAAAATTGAGTATAGGGCTCAGTCAATATTAAATTTTAATTTTCACTTTTCACGTCGACCACTTTTCCTTTTTACTTGTCGGTGAAACTTGTCTATCTCCCGACTAGACAAGTTTATAAATTTTAGTCGGTCCTACACTCGACTAAATTTACTTCGACTTACTTGTCAGTTCTACCGACCGCTTTTTACCTCGACCACTTGTCACTTCGACCAAGTCGGCTCACTTCTTCTCTTCGACCAAGTCGGCTGCTTCGATCAAGTCGGTTCACTTCTTGTCTTCGACCAAGTCGGCTCACTTCTTGTCTTCGACCAAGTCGGTTCACCTCAGTCGGCTAACTCAACCGACCACTCAAGTCGGTTCACTTTGGTGGAAATCTACAAAGTATGTTTCTTAGTCTAAAGACTTAAGAAATTACAAATGATTTTCACCTGTGAGTAAGATAGAGTAAAAATGGACACATTAACAAATCCAAAGAACTTATAAAAACATATGCCCAAATATGTAGGAAGACTTGAGTCGACCAATGTGCCCTAAAACCCTGGGATTTTCACGCGGTGAGATTTTTATGGGTTCTTTGATCTTTCACTTAACTATAATTGTAAATGACATTTACCCAAGTAAATCTGGAAATATGTGCGGCCAAATAATCATGCATCAACCATAAACTATTTCATATATTTAACTATGCGGAAATAACAAAGTATTACAAACTTGTCGATTACAAACTGGTCAGTCCAGACTTGTCGGTCTACAGAGCTTCGGCTCTTTGACTAAATCACATACACAGAAGCTTGAGCTTCGACTTCTCTTTTCTCACCCTGAGTTCCTTCAGTGTATATTGTCTCTTGTGTCTGTGTAAACTGATTTACAATTTGCTTCTTCTATTTATAGGCAACCTGAAAATTGATTCTGCATGGGTCGACTGACTCACTATTAAAGACTATAATAAATATCTACCTAACAACTTAGCTTCAGAAATAAATTCGACATGGTATACATTGCCAAATCGTGGACTCTTTCACAAGATCTTGACTTGTACAGACTTTGACAAAGTCCGCTGGAAGTCAAGTACAGATCTGCGAGTAATTACATTTTTCCAACACAATATTGATCTGTATGTTGGTAGGGACATGGATCTGAGAATATCAGTACTATTGCCAATAGTGACCTATATGTTGGTGGCGATGGTTAAGGTAGATCATGTAAATAATAATATTATTATTATTAAGAAGAGGAATAATTGGTTTGAATCCCTTAGGATTGTCCCTCTAAATGCAAGGTATCCCAGTAAGGGAGCTTCGTGTTAAAGAGGAATATATTGTTTATTTTGGAATTGCAAGAGTTGTTGATTCTTTTGATCAGTTCTTAACTATCCAACTATTGAAAGCAAATAACGCTGAAAATAGATAATACATATGTGTATATAACCAGAAGAGAACGGCCAGGAAAGGCTCATCCTTGAATATAATTTGGTCCAGCTGCATGATGAGAATGCATTAATATGCCTGTCAATAGCATGGGCAGCAGGTATATACCATATTTTTTTCCCTGGATAATCCAATTCTATTTGGATCTGAATGTTTTCCTGAATTAAAAGTGGTTAATATAGATAGTCAATAAAATCCATTAGTGATTAAGGTGTGAGATAAATTTTACTATCATTACCTTCTTATTATACGAAAATAAAATCTAGAAGACCCACTTCACATTATCATTTCAATGTGTATGGTTGGAGCAAAAATATTGTGCTGGTTGAAACTCAAACTCAAAGGAATCTTTTGAAACTTTTCTGGAATTTAATGTGATATAGGTGATGTAGTTTTAAAGATGGTTTCAAATACTTTAAAATGATTTAAGTGGACTCCACCCTGCTTCTCACCAAGTCGTTAGCCAGTAAGGAAATCTTCAGTACATCTTCGTCATGTGTGAAATCGTCAAATTTCTGGACTGCGCCTCCAACTTTATAGCTGTCCTTCACTTAATACCCATCTGAGACCTAATAAATACCCGTCCAATACCTAATAAATAAATGCCTATCCTTTACCAAATAGATGAGTTCATGTGAAATGCATTATAAGGTTTCACCTGCTGAACTGGGTCCCTTTGTCCAATCTCTGCCAACTCTAGCTACAAATCGACGAATTAAGCCAAATTGTAATGCTTAACAAAGCTCATAAAACCTGCTGATGCGCGCCATTAATTGGGGAGAAGTCATCAAATATAAGAGTACGGTATCTACAATTTTACAGAGATAATTTGTTGATTTTAGATGCAATTTAATATATCTATCCACATTTTCTATATTCAAAATATAATTGTCTACTGTCTATAGCACGTAGCTGAAAATAATTGTATACAATTCACATCTCTTTGTAGTTTAATTTTTTTGTTAGCGCAATATACTCTTAGACAATTGACGGGCTTGCTTTGTATTCTGATGGGATAATATTCATGTAATTTGACAGATGAAAGTTTCCTCATGGATGAATATCTTGATGAAGTGAGAATAACTTGCATCCTCGGAATGCCTCCACTACGGTTAAGGGACCTGCCCACTAGCTTCTTAACCACAGACTCTTCGGATCCGGATTTTCAATTTGGAATAAATGAAGGGCAGGTTACTTTATCAGCAACTGCCCTAATCATCAATACATTCGAAGAACGGGAAGGCCCAGTCTTAAAGGCACTCTCAGTTAACTTCCGTGTTTATGCAATTGCTCCTCTACTGCTCTCTTAGTCATTCCATTCTAAGCATAAGGATGGACCGTCAGATGAATTGAGTATGTGGAATGAAGAAAGTAGTTGTCTCAAATGGTTGGATACTCAAAATCCATGCTCTGTCATATATGTTTGTTTGGGAAGCATTGCAGTTTTGTCTAATGAACAACTCCTTGAATTTGCATGGGGATTGGATTCCAGCAACCAATCCTTCTTGTGGGTTTTCAGGCCAGATATGGTACATGGTGAATCTTCTATATTACCTCGGGATTTTATGGAGGAAACCAAGGATAGAGGTTTTTTGGTGGATTGGGTGCCCCAGATAAAGGTACTGTCCCACCCATATGTGGGAGGATCTCTAACTCATAGCAGCTGGAACTCCGCGTTGGAAAGCATAAGCGCGAGAGTGCCAATGATATGCTGTATGTTCTTCGTCGACCAACATATAAATGCGAAATTCGTTTGTGAAGAGTGGGGAATAGGATTGCTCTTGAAAAATAAGGCGAAGAGAAAAGAGTTGGCAATGTTGGTGAGGAATTTGATAGGAGGAGAAGAGGGAGATAAAATGAGGAGAAGAATTGGAAAAATAAGGGAAACTGCCATGGGAGCAGTCGAGGAAGGGGGATCTTCTAACAACAACTTAGACAAGTTACTCCGCCAAATAATTCCACAAAAGAATGTATCATATGATAGTCAGACAGTTGAGGCAGACATTTTGGAAACATAGAAAGTCGAATGTTGGTAGATTAAGGGCTAGTATTTAATTGCGTTTCTCTATGAAGTTATGCTTAATTCACCAACTTGTGTATATGCAGGTTGTTATGTTCATTTGCAACTAAAATTTGTAATGCTTCAGACAAACTTTTGGTAGAATTTTACCTTCTAGGAGGTGTACCTTTGTGCTCTTCCAACCTCGGTTGAATTCAACATATGCCGAACAAATGAATTCTTTGGGAGTTTTAAAATGACTAAACTGATTGCAAGGACTTTCATAGTATAAGAAACATGATAGGATAGATCTAAGTTCTCAAGAGGGAAAAACTGATAATCACTTGAACTGTGACTGTTAAACTTTGATTCACTTAAACTTTTAAGTAAATATTTGGGTTTTTCTTTTCTTTTAAACTTCGACACATTTATTTCAGGAAATCTAAACTACTTTGCGTCACTTGAATTCTGACGGTTAAACTTTTCTTCACTAAAGGGTTAAGTAAATATTTGGGTTTTTCTTTTCTTTTTAACTTCGACACATTTATTTCAAGAAATCTCACCTAAGTTGTGATAAACTACTACATGATTTCACTGAAACAAGTCCACCCTTAAATATAAGGAAACCTCACCTTTGCCCCAAGGGTTAGCTCAATTGGTAAGACGTGCGTACACTCTCTCAATTCAGGGGGAGGTCAGGGTTTGAGCCTTGAGGGTGTGGGGAAGTATTGCTGGGTTTCCTGTGGATCTTTCCATCTAAAAAAAGGAAACCTCACCTTTACTTTGACAAGATTATTTTAACACAGCTTTCCATTTGAACAATTTAACTCCTACACTTGGACTTGTTATACAAGGTATATCATTTACTTTGACTTGAAAGACACTTTTAGTCATTGCATAACTCCACTTCAACAAGTCCTCACTTTTCATCATCCTTCACCATCCTTAAATTGAGGTGAAATTTTATACAACTATACTATGACAAAACTCAAAATAAACAAAATATTATATTATGACAAACTCAAAATAAACAAAATATTAAAGGAGATATGTGTCGAAGTTAAACGGTGAAATGTGAAAGATTCTTGATTTTTTAACAAAAATATCAATATCTATTGCTTAGAGATTAAATACAGTAAGAATAAACTCCATACTCTAACTTAAGTGACAAAACGGTATTTTTACAGATTCATTGAGCTGAGATTTCATAGGAAGCTTCTAATTAATGTTTCCAACCTTTTGGGTTATTTTTATTTCGCGGGTATGTTCGAGACCCGCTAATAGTAATTCGTATCCCAGGGACGTTTTGGCCCTAACGTGGCCCAAAACGAATTCAATACACAATAATTACAGTGCTGGGCATGGACAAAAACGCCCTGGAAGCTAGAGTCAGAAATGGTAAGTGGGTAAAACAACCCCAGGAGCCAAAATTGATTTTTAGCTTGGAAAATGGTAGATAAATGCAACAAAAATCGTGGGCAAGGAAACCCAACCATAGACCATTGCAAAAACGAAATTCTCAGCCTGAGGAAAAATGAAAAAAACGACTGCCCACGTGAGGGAAAATATAAACAACAGACCCAAAAGCGAATTTCACACATAGAGAAACTTCCAACCGTTTGAGAGAGCCCTAACGTGGATGACGAATGATGAGGAAAACGCCCAGGAGCTCCAAAATCATGAATGAGGATCACAATAGGCAAAATCGTGAAGGTAAGATAGCTCCCAAGCTTCACTGCGTGAGGAAAATGAAGAATGTGGATGTATGGCCAAATGGGCATGCATTTTGGGTGTTTACTTACCCCAAAAGTCAAAAATGATTTTCCCAAAAAATGGGTTTTCCCCAAATTCGAATTTCCTGCCCATACTCTTCCCATCCCCATGCAATAACTACTTCAACCAATTCCTCGGAGAATTAAATGATTGGGTGAATGAGACAAGAAAGGTAGTTGACTGTTTCATGGGTTTTCCCTTTGCCATTTGGCTTTTCCCCATTGGCCCCAAAGGCTAAATATTTCCCCCTCCTTATCCTTAGGAAATCATGCCCCCATCTCTTTTAATGTTGCATAGACATAGCTGGTTGTGGGTATTTTAATTAAAATGCGTATTTACATGATGCCAAAAATTATAATGTGCCGGATAGCACGATATACCATCGGCAACGATTTTAATCACCGGAACATAAAACGTTAAATCGATGGTGGGGCTTTTGCCTTCAGCTCCACACCATGATTAATTGCAATATATACATCATATACATTTTAAATGCAAACGGGGTCAAAACCGGGGTGTTACAACGATGATGATGATGATGATCACGAATAGTATGACTATGATGACGATAATTATGATGATGAGGATGATGATGACTATGATGTTGATGATAATGATGATGATGATGATGACAGTGATGATGGTGAGGATGACGACTATGATGAGGAGGAGGAGGAGGATGATGACTATGTTGATGAGGATGATGAAGATGATGATGAGGATGATGGCTATGAGGATGATGAGGATGATGAGGATGATGTTGACAATGACAATGATGATGAACAATGATGGTGATGATGATGACGAAGATGATGACAATGAGGATGATGAGGATGATGACTATAATGATGATGATGAGGATGGACAATGGCAATGATGATAAACAATGATGGTGATGATGATGATGATGATGATGATGACGATGACGACGACAATGATGAGGAATAATGATGATGATGATAGGTTTTAAACTTTTCTTTGATTTTATTTTCAAGCATTTTCATTGGAATGATGATGATGACCATGACGTTGATGATGAATAATGATGATAATGATGATGAGGGTGATGATGATGATGATGATGAGGATGATGACTATGATGAGGATGAGGATGAGGATGAGGATGAGGATGATGACGATGATGACGATGACGATGAAAATGATGATGAACAATGATGGTGATGATGATTATGATGATGAGGATGATGATGATGATGATGACGACGATGATGAAGAACAATGATGATGATAGGTTTAGTTGAAACTTTGCTTTGATTTTATTTTCAAGCTATTTCAATAGAATGATGATGGTGACCATGATGATGATGATGAACAATGATGATGATGATGACGAGGATGATGACAATGATGATGATGAGGATGATGACTATGATAATGAGGATGAGGATGATGACAATGCTGACGATGACAATGATGATGAACAATGATGGTGATGATGATGATGATGATGATGACAGCGATGATGAGGAACAATGATGATGATGATGATAGGTTTAGTTGAAACTTTGCTTTGATTTTATTTTCAAGCATTTTCAATGGAATGGTGATGATGACCATGACGACGATGATGAATAATGATGAGGAGGAGGAGGAGGATGATGACAATGATGATGATGATGATGATGACTATGATGATGATGATGACGATGACGATGACGATGAACAATGATGGTGATGATGATGATGATGAGGATGAGCATGATGATTATCACGATGACTATGACTATGATGACGATGATTATGATGATTACGATGACGAGAATGATGATCTTGATGATGACCATGATTATGATGACTATGACGATGATGATGACAATGACATTTATGACTATGATGATGATGACGAAGACGATGATGATGATCATCAAGAATACTATGACTATGATGACGATGATTATGATGATGATTACAATGATGAGGATGATGATGACTCTGATGATGACTATGATGGTGATGATGATGATGATGATGATGACGAGGATGAGGATTATGCTGCTAATGATGATGATGAGGATGATGACTATGATGATGATGATGATGACGACGACGACGACGATGATGAATAATGATGGTGATGATGATGATGATGATGATCACAATGATGAGGAACAATGATGATGATGATGAGGATGAGGATGATGAAGATGATGATGATGAGGATGATGACTATGATGATGATCAGGAGGAGGAGGACTATGATGACTATGATGACGATGATTATGATGATGATTACGATGATGATGACTATGATGGTGATGCTAATGATGATGATGATGATGGCAATGATGATGATGAGGATGATGACTATGATGATGATGATGATCACTATGATGATAATGATGAGGATGATGAGGATGATGAGGATGATGATGATGATGACGACGATGACGATGACAGTGACAATGATGATGAACAATGATGGTGATGATGACGATGATGATGGCAACGACGATGATGAGAAACAATGATGATGATGATGACGACGACGACGATGATGAGGAACAATGATGATGATGATGATGATGATGAGGATGAGGATGATGATGATGATGATGTTGATGACGATGACAATGGTGATGAAAAATGATGGTGATGATGAGGAGGAGGAGGAGGAGGAGGATTATGATGACGATGATGATGAGGAACAATGATGATGATGATGATGATGATAATGATGATGATAGGTTTAGTTGAAACTTTGCTTTGATTTTATTTTCAAGCATTTTCATGGAATGATGATGATGACCATGACGATGATGATGAACAATGATGATGATGAGGAGGACAAGGATGACAATGATGATGACTATGATGAGGATGATGAGGATGATGATGATGATGACGATGACGATGATGATGAAAAATGATAGTGATGATGATGATGATGATGATGTTGAGGATGATGATAATGATGATGACGATAACGACCACAACGACGATGATGATGGTGATGATGATCACGATGACTATGACTATGATGATGATGATTGTGGTGATGATTACGATGATGAGGATGAGGAGGAGGAGGAGGAGGAGGAGGATTTTTTGATTGAAAATGGTGTTATTTACCATGTGTTATTGACCATGGTCGCCATTGTTGCTACTTTCGTGACCATGGTCACCACTGTCGCTATTGTCACGATAGGGCTTGAGGCCATGTGTTATTGACCATGGTTGCCACTAAAATTTTGTTAAACCTTGACACCCATCCTTGGTTAGTGTTGGAGGCCTCCCTTACCCTCCACTGGCCATAGGTAAGGATCCTAAGACCTCATAACAGAACACATGGGACTAAGAAGAAAGTAGTGGTGAAGAATTTATTGTAAAAATACTCGTACATGTGTGAATACCAAGACATTGTTGAAGAATGTTAGTCATTAAATCAGATAAATGTTAGTAAGTAAATGCTGTAAATTTTAGGCAGCAAAGCGCACGCGTGTGTCTGCGTGTACGCGCAAGCACTCTAATGGACGCATGCCCACTCTTATACACACATGTGTGCTCATAAATACATGTGCACACACATGTTGCTAGTTAAAAACATAGAGATCTAGATTCCCAGGGTTGCTACGAATTTTCACGGGTTTTCTACAACTGTTCGCGCGTTTTGTGCTGCTGAACTTTGCAATTTATCTCACACTCAATCATCAATTGGACACTCTTTGATCTATTGGATAAAAGATCACTCTTGGAATCTAACAAACATCTTCAATGGTCTTGGAAGTTAGTGGATACATTCAAACTACAATTTTTCATTGCAAGAAGAGATCAGTTTGAATATGTATGGTGAATTGTAAATAATTATTTTCATTCACAAGATTTCAGATCATTTCATTGATTTATGTTTTATCATATTCCTACAGCAATATCTCTCTCATAAACAGCAATTAATTTCACAAGAAGAACTCTCAGCTTCACATCTAAACAAGTCTCATATTCTCCATACAATATGCAGTATGCAATGTTAACTAATATACATTTGCACATGAATATATTTTGATTTCACAAAATGATGGAATAGATGAAGTCATCTCTTGAGACTCTTCAATTTAAAAAAAAACCTTTGAAGCAATCATGGGAGAGGGTCCATATTGAATAGTTCACCAAGTTGTTCATATTCTCTATACAAGATGAAGTATGCAATGTAAACCAAAAATCATTTGCACATGAATATATTTTGATTTCCCACAAGGATGGCACAGATGAGGTTCTCTTTTGAGACTCTTCAATTTGTAGAAAAACCTTGGAAGCAATCATGGGAGAGGGTCCATATTGAATAGTTCAACAACTTGTCCATGCTCTCCTCTTCATGCTACATTTATCATAACATGCCTTTGAGCTTGATAGGGATGCCTCTACCTCAATGGTTTCTCCTTTTTTCGGGGAATTTGCAACCTCCTCATTGTGTAATTAGTCAATTTGTTCTCTTTAGTTAGTGTAACTTAATGAGTGTAATTTATTCAATTTAGTCCCAAGACATCCAAACACCAGCTTGTGTCTTCCCTCACAACTAATGTGGCATATTACGTGTCATGTCATCTCGTCCGAAGGTGTTGGAAATGAAGAATATTTCACTCATCTTCTTGTGACTTCCAATACTTTTTGAACACAAAGGAAGTCATAATCCTATAGCTGTAATACCTGCAAACTTGAATCTCTTTACTTGACTCAAATAGAGTATAGAAATGAAACTTTAGTTCGAACATAAATAGAAACCTTTAATCAGCACTTATGTATTAATGCAAATAATTACCATACTAACATATTTGTAATTTAGTTAATTATGTTGGAACACGTCATCTTTATTGTATAATGGAACTAATACCTTATATGTTGCTTCTTATGCAGGGGTATACCTCATAGTTTTGATAAAGAAACTTTTGGAGATGGGAAACTCACGTAACAGAGTAAGAAAAACTAGAAGGAATATGCCCATTGAAAAGGAAAATGAGGTAAGAGGAAAGGCCAGGTTGTCAATGGACAAAGTGAGACATGATCCAGAGATTTCCACTAATACTGCGACCGATCCTAACAGAGTTGATGACATAAAAACCTCTAGTTCAAAACCACGGGTGAAGCAGTTGCATCAAACAGACCCAGCTCAAATTCCAACATCAACACAATCTCCAACCAACAATCCATCAACGAACCATGTTGAAGCTCTTGAAGAAATAGATATATTGAGAGACATTGAGTAACAAGCGTTGGACCTAGGAGAAATGATTAATTTTCAATCTCTCCAAGAAGACCACAACCATGCTAAGCACACTCTCAATATGGACCAACATGTGAATGAAGCACCACAACAAAGAAGCCTCGGGATTCGTAGCTCATGTCCACCTTCCCTACCTCGACTATCTAGTGCAAGAAAAAGGACTCCTAGACATATCCATGTGGATGAAAATTGTCTGTCAGGCCTTGAAGGTAAGTTTCCCAAACACACTATCGATTGCAAATGTAGCAAATTAATGAAGGAATATTTTGAATCCAAAGGCAATGCAGGTAAATGTCAATTATTACTATGTTTGTTAAAGTCAAATTGTTTAGTTGTTGTTAGGAGAATGTTTGGCATAAAGATGGTTAGAGCTTCAGAGGCTAGCAATCATATTGTTAGAAATCTCCATTATCTTAATGCGGTTGGGACGACGTCTTGTACAAAATATCCTTGTGCAACTCATCGTGTGTTATCAGAATTAGTTGTAAGCAAGTACACATGGCAACGTCGCCTCCTTTCACACACTTCTCACATACTTAAATTAAATAGAAAAACCGTTAAGAAGTACTCTGTTATAAAAGAAAATATTCATATTCTAGGTGGAAAACATTGTTGGGATTTTGTTGGCAGGTTTCCTCGTCGAGATATGAAGCTAATTGATGTTTTTAAGGACTTAGTACAAAAGGTCTGGCATAATCATACCAGACCTTCATCTAACCAAAGATATGTGCTAAAGCTGAGAAAAGGTTCTACTGAACGTGAACCCCACGTCAAACACTTCCTTGACACAACACAGGCTGAACTCTATGAGAGATTCATGAATGAGCACACACAATTGAACCTAGGACAAAGGTCCTTTGAGAAATGTAAACCACGATACGTTTTCATATGCATTGATCGGAACACATGCTTTTGTAGATACCATGTAGAATATGAATATTTTTATGACACATATAAACATATATTTTGTGATTTGCATACTAACATTGAGCAGGGATTCAATGAATCCATAATACCACCAAATGCATCAATAGATTTTATCGTCAGCATCATGTGTCCAAGGCATGAAGGACAAAAATACTATGGAAAATCATGTCCATATGGGAATTGTTCCAGGTGTAGTGGGTTTTCTCTTTTGAACCATTACACTCATGGAAGTGATGAGCATCAATTTGGCAGTATTACCGTGGAGATGCAGAGCTTCAAGTACGTAGCCTATGAATCAAACTATGCAAAGGAAAGTAAAAAGATTACATTGGTGAAGTCACAGGTGCAAATGATTATTCCATGTTTTTCCTATTACACGTTCAGTTTCTACATATACATTCTTTAAAGGTCACATTCTAATATGAACCTTGTTTTCATGGCAACAGGTACGAGTATGTGATTTTTTTACGGAGTTCTACAAGAAAACCGAGTAGTATGTTAACATGTGCATGTAGCGCTATGGCAGGATGAGCAATACAAAAGATGCAAGGACAACTTTCCTATTGGGACCATATTGTCAATTGTGGATTTTGCAGAAAACTACACTCTTCAGCCACAAAATGAAATTCAGAGTCAATATTACCATTCCGACCAAGTTAGCATCATGGTACATATTACATATAGGCATGGTCCTGAGAGAAGCATTAACAATAGGATAATACAGAAGGAGATAGACTTTTGCATAAGTGATGATAGATGCCATGATCTGCATTATGTCCGACATTGTTTTTGAATTTTCTATGATCAGCTAAAGGAGGGAGATATACAGATGGATCAACATTGGATATGGTGAGATGGTTGTGTGGGCCAGTTCAAAAATGCCCGAGTCTTCCAATGGATGAGTATGTTACATAGTACTTACAATGCGACGCATATATGAAACTACTTTGAGACCAGGCATGGGAAAGGTGAGCATGACGGGGTCAATGCATGCCTCAAGACCGCACTACGAAGGGAGGAGATGAGGTTTACTAGAAACCCCCATATCAAAGATGCAAAATCCATAGTTCAATGGTGCTCTGCAACAATGTTAGACCGAACTAAAGTGCAACATACATCAACAAGGGAAGGAAGGTCAGTCAAGAATTTTTGGCAAGTGGTTGACATAGATCGATCGTGTTCCTATAGTTGTGGCACATTACAAGGAACATGTTGATTTCATTCAGTTCGAAGCTCAAACAACCCCTTATTTGAAATATGGACATTGAAACTTGCTTTATTTTTCATCCCTTGTAGCAGTGGTAAATGGGATGAATGTGGATGCATGGATTGGGTTGCTGATTGGGATTGTGTGTCATTTGCAGGTAGACCCAAGTGTAGTCATTGAAACAACCCACTTAGAGGAGGGTTAGTCAGCGATTTAGACAGACTACGACCATATCTTAGATCTTGTACAACCGAGACACGTATATGCAATAGTTTCCCCGAAATACAATGGATGGGGCACCGATTATTGGTTGGCACGATGCATTTAGACATAGAACTACAACCTAGGTTTTATGAACTCATCAGGTTTATATAATTATATTTTTTAGTCTCACTCAACTATAAACTAGTAGACCATATACCTAGAAGATATACACCTGCACTGCAACATAGATAGGGTTTCATGAACTACAAACCACAAACCTAAAAACTATGCTTCACACATTTTAGACATAGAACTAAAAACCAAGGTTTATGAACTCAAAAGGTTTAGATAATTAGATTTGTTAGTGTCACTCAACTAGAAACCAATATACCATTTACCTAGAAGATATGTACCTTCACTACAACAAAGAAACTGAGGCTTTATGAATTACAGGTATAACAAATAATTGTATGAAATAGAAGTAGATACACATACATGGATTACAAGTATCAAGCCAACCAAGGTTTATGAATTGAATGGAATTCAAATACATAGAGATCAAATTCTATGTTAGTCTCACTTTTTTATATACAGTTAGACCATATACATGATCTACAAGAACAAATAGCAAAAAATATAGTGTTTCATGAGCTACAAACCACAAACCTAAAAAATAGTTTTACACATTTACATATACAACTACAAATTAGAATTTTATGAAATCATTAGGTTTAGATAATTAGATTTGTTGGTATCACTTAACTAGAAACCAATAGACCATATACCTAGAATATATGTAGCTAGAATAAACCATATCCCTAGAATAGACCATATACCTAGAATATATGCTTGCAAGACAATAACCATAATGAATATTTCTTGTGAAAGAGGGGGGTGAAACACTATAGGATGATTCAATATTTTATTTAATGGTTGGTTGGGTGATTGCGAATAACATTGGATGTAATTTTCCTTTCAATTATGCACGTGGTTAAAGCATGTTAGTGGTGTTGATGGGACGTTATCACCATATCGTACAAAGTCAACCTCTTTTGAAACCGACATACATTGACATAGACCCCAATCAATCCACTTTCATGAAGATAGGACTGTCAAACTAAGAATGATTTCCAGCCAAGTCAAACTAGTTTCCTCGTTAGGGTTAAATTTTCCCCATTTAACATCAACTTGTGCAATTTGTGCATGATAAACCGTAAAGAGATCTCATTTGATTATTGTATAAAGAATATGTGACATATGACTACAATCCTAGGCATGTTCATATACAAACAAAAATTTACTTTATAAGATGCCACAAGAGATGGTTAGGTAGCGTTGGTGTTAGGGTTTCCTCATTGATTCTAAACCCTAGGTTATGCATGCTAACCTTTAAACTTCGGTTAGGGTTAGGGTTTCTTCATTGATTATAAACCCTAGGTTATGCATGCTAAACCTTAAACTTCAGTTATCCTATGCCAAAGCAACAAGTACAAGAGATCGTTAAAATTGCAAGTGCTTAACAATAGCATAAAATTATGTATGTATTCAATGAGAGTAACCAATGTCAACTTCATCTTCAAATGATATAAATTGTCAAATTTATCAAAATCAATGTTTTCCAAGTAGATTTAACAAATGCAAGCCAACAACAGTCATGTTCAATATGATTCTCAGCTCATCAATGCTATGAAATGGTAAGAGAAGGTCATTACAATATCAATTTCTAGCTTGCAAAATGAGACAATAATTACTATGTAAATATACCAAAGACAAACAAATGCTTTCTATTCCAATTTGGACAATGAATAAGACTGTCAAACCAATGATAACTTTCATCCAAGTATGACTGTCCCAAAATGTTACTTCCAGTCAAAGTAAAGATGCAATAGCTATGTTAATTTCAAGTTTGCAATTGGGAAGACAATTGTTAGATAAATGCAAGTGGACTACAAGTATTGTCAGTTACAACTTGGTCAATGAATGGGACTGTCAAACTAAATGTATTTTCTAGCCAAGGAAAATTTTACTATGACTATCCCAAATAGTAATTTCCAGTCAATCCAAGAGTGCCAACAAGTACCTATATGATTGTCCTCAACAAAGATCGTATCTAGTACATGGTTTTTAGAGGTCTTTTTGGTATTTTAGTAGTGAAAATGTACTTGTAGATCACTGTCAAAACTTCTTATGTATGGCTGGAAAAATTCAATGATATGTAGAGTCCTAGGGGGCATGCTAAGGCTAGAGAAGGGGTTTTGAAAGGGGGCCAAGGTCTGATCCTATAGGCCAAGGATAAGAGTATGAGATTCGAAGCTTAGGGTTAGGAAATGAGAGAGGAGAGGTGGAAAGGTAAGTGAGTAGGTTAGGAGATGGAGAAGGGAGGAAGGGATTGGAAGGGTAGAAAGCTAGGGTTTTAGGTTAGGTGTCTAGTTAGGTCTTGGTCCTTAGGGTTTAGGTCTGCAATAACAAGGCCGAAGCTAGGTATGACAAGCCGAGACAACAAATGGAAGGGCCGAGGGGTGAAGGGACAAGATAGGTATTTGCACTATGATTTACAAGATCACGTATTTGGTATTTAAAATTATCATTGCTATTGTACACGTTTATGCAGTTGTGTATTTTTTTTATTAACTAGCTTATAGTGTTAAAAAATTTATGCATTTTATTGTGAACATACAGACTTTATTGCTTCGTCAACAATAAGTATTACAAGCGCATCAACTGCAATCTACTACTGCATTGGACATAATAAATATGTAATCAAAGGCAAAGTAATATAAATAAGTGCAAAATTATATATTCATATACAGAAATTTCCAATCATATACAGTAGTAGTGAAAAATGGAACATTGTTCCCAATATCTATATGATGGCAACTCGTGCCTTATACAAAATATGGCAACTCGTGCCCGATACAAAATATGTCAACTCGTGCCAAAATTCCACATCATGGCTAGTGTACATAGGAGCGTCTCTCAATCCTCCTTCCCACACTCAAAGCTCCCAGGTGCACCTCCAAAATCGATCTTCCTCTTCTTCGAGCTAGAGGAAGGTCAATTCTTCTGGTCGCTTTGACCACCTCCCCTTGGGTTCTGAAATGACAACAATCAAATGTTGACTTCTACAGGAAATTATACAAGTACAAAACACAATTGGGTGAAATCATGAAGTTGGGTGTCTATTCTGTGACAAATGCGCTTCCAAAATCATATTCTAGAATCTTTCGGCCGAACTAACAATATTTTTCGGCCGAAATAATTTAACATTGTTCGGCCGAATATTTGTTTTTTCGGCCGAAAGATAAAAGTTGACGCCGTACCTCGTATTGAACGGCTTGCACAGTTTGCCGAGAAAATACCGTCCGGCTAAGACCGTTGGTCTGACTATATTTCGGCCGAATAATTCTTCGACCGAACATTTATTCGGCCGAGGAATTATTCGGCCGAAATTTTGTTCAACCGAAAGAAGTTTTTATATATACAAACAGAAGATCACTGCAGAACATTTTTTTACGCCCGCGATTGTGATGATTTGGTTGGCAGGGGCATGATTATGATGATTGTGGCGTTTCTGCGCAGTGGTGGCTGTTCATTTAGGCTCGGGCGGCTCTGTGGCGGTGCTTTTACGGTCCGCTGTGGCGTTTCTGCGCAGTGGTGGCTGTTCGTTTAGGCTCGGGCGGCTCTGCGGCGGTGCTTTTACGGTCTGCTGTGGCGTTTCTGCGCAGTGGTGGCTGTTCGTTTAGGCGCGGGCGGCTCTGTGGCGGTGCTTTTACGGTCGGCTGTGGCGTTTCTGCGCAGTGGTGGCTGTTCGTTTAGGCGCGGGCGGCTCTGTGGCGGTGCTTTTACGGTCGGCTGTGGCGTTTCTGCGCAGTGGTGGCTGTTCGTTTAGGCTCGGGCGGCTCTGCGGCGATGCTTTTACGGTCTGCTGTGGCGTTTCTGCGCTGTGCTGGTTCGGGCGGTTTCCAGGTATTTTTGATCTCTTGTGTGGCAGTCTATTCCTAAAAAGAAATCTGTAGTAAAGGATATCTACTAATCAAGATTTTATCTTAATTAAATTTCATAGATAAATTCATAAATTCCTAGAGCCAAGATTCTATCTTAATTAAATTTTATAGATAAATTCATAATATCTTAGAGCCAAAGAAAATATTTCAGGGTTAGAGGAATCTTACTCTCTGCTTGTAACCCATCATCTTCATCTGAATCAATGTGTGTAGAATAAAATTAATTCATCATCTCTAGGAACCTCTTAATCTGTTGATCACCAGGCTGCCAAATTAAGGTAAACCTAAGTAATAGCATGGTACACTGGAGTAAGCTTAAGCACCGTCCCGGGAACATGTCTGTCTGTCCCTTTTTCCCTCAGTCTAACTGTTGGCATCGTCCTCTGGGCCAAAGCAGAAGACTCAACAGTATCCGTGCACCTACCTCACTCACTTAAATCTCTCGGGTCTCCCGTGATGGGTACTTAATTTTCTTTTTCGGGTATGACATATGAGTCTAATTATTATGGGACTAATGCTCCCCTTGCCATATCCCCACCCAAATCCCAATAGGGGTATGTTTTCCACTACCAAATGGTTTATTCGAAGCGATTGAACCAGTTCCAAATTTTTTTATTCCGGTCACTTTTTAATATTGTGTATGGTGTTCTAAGCGTCGTAGGTACCGACTTCTTTACCTCAACGCTATCGTTCTGAAGAAGAAGGAACAATAGTTTCAGGTTCACATTTCCCTCTTGAATATTGGTCCAAATATATTGTTCCGGATACTGAATTGGCCCTAACCTAACTATAGACAGGAGCATAGGAAGTAGCGGGGGCAACAGCATCAGAGCCAGCTTGTAGAGGGTTACAGTTTACAATTTATAATTCTTGAGTAAAAGAAAACAACTTACTTGAGCTAACTGGTCGGTAACTGAGTC
>LPNX010886608.1:0-50887 GCA_001517045.1 Pseudotsuga menziesii
CAGCTTTTACTAGTGCTAGTAATTTCAATAATTTTTATAGGCAGTATTGGAAAAGAAATCTATGTAAACTGCCATCCTTATCTCTGAATGTCCATTCAACTGAAAAGTTCATAGATATATCGGGAAATGACAATTCTTTTATGTAGTGTCTTTTAAGCTTTCTCATCATATATTGCTTTATTTCAAAATTGAAATAAAGGAGGCTATACCTGTAGAGGCTGAATAGTCCGTTTAACATGCATTTAGTTCTCTACTGAAAGCACTTGATAACAGCATATGATTTATTTACTCTAGAATGATCTGTTAGCAGCAATCCCAAAAACTTTACCTGTCAATCTGTAAGATAAAGGAAAACTGTGTGCGTTAGATTTACAGCTAAGTAAGCCCAGTCTAACGTAGTATATCCACTTGCTGTTGCAAACAGAGAACAATCATAAAACTGAAGAAAGAAAAACTCAACTAACATTCCAACCAAGTAAAGATCTTGCAGTTACAAAATAAATAGCATTAACTAATCAGTATTTAACGATTGTGTTAACATACAATTATGCTATTTAAAAGTTTTTAAATGTTTGAAAATTTTGGGGTTTTGACAGACCATCTATTGTACTGGGAGATGACTCTCTCACTGAAATTATGGGCAAAGAAGGATAGATCTTGATCATGGTCAGTTCAATAATGTGCTGTATGTCCCTGGTCTCGCCTCCAACCTCCTGTCAGTGTACTAGATGACCCACATTGGGTCTCCTAAGAAATTCATTTTCTCCCCCGATGAAGTTGAGATCACAGAAATCTCAAGTGGTAGAGTCATTGCAAAAGGAGTTGCAAATCATGCTCAAAAGGTATACATGTTCTCACACTTCCTACCTTACTCAAACCCCTCTGCTCTTCTTATCCATGCTAATGAAGCTAGCAAGCTATGGCATGAAATATTTGGCCATCTAAATTATAAGTATCTGTCTGATCTTAGTGAGAAAGAAATGGTCATAGGGCTGCCCAAGATAAAATTTTCCAAAGGAGTCTGCCAAGGTTGTATCCTAGGAAAACACCTAGAGCACAAATTTTAGAAAGCTAGTCATGAGAGAACCTCTGTACCCCTCTAGCTGATTCACAGTGATGTTGCTAGCCCATTCCCTCATATGTCCATGAGTCAGGCCAAATATGCATTGACATTTATTGATGATTTTTCCAGGTATTGTTGGGTTCACTTCATGAAACACAAGTCTGAATATTTTGGCCTATTCAAAGTCTTTAAGGCTTTGGTTGAAAACCAGTGTTGAAGGAAACTCAAGGTCCTCAGATCTGACAATGGTGGTGAGTATGTCAAGTCTGAGTTTATTAACTATTATGCAGATGCAGGTATTCAGATGCAGCATTCTATCCCCTACACACCACAGCAAAATGTTGTTGCTGAGAGGAAGAACAGATCACTGAAGGAGATGGCAACATGCATGATGGAGGCCAAAACTTTGCCACCAAAGTACTGGGTTGAAGCTATCAAATATTCAGCCTATATCCAAAATAGGGTGCCTCAAAAAATTCTTGATGGCATGACTCCCTTTGAAGCATGGAGTGGGAACAAGCCAGATGTGACCCATTTCAGGATTTTTGGCTCAAAGGCTTGGGCTAGGATTCCAACAGAGAAGAGGAAGGCTTTGCAGCCCCAAAGCCAAGAGTGTATTTTTGTTGTATACTATGAATATTCAAAAGGGTACAAGTTGATAAATTTGAGCACAAACAAAGCCTTCATTGAAAGGTGTGTTCAGTTTGAAGAAGAACCCCTTGCAGAAGTGGAAGTTGGTGAAGCCTCTTCACCACCTGAACCTCAAGAAGTAAGTAAAGAGTTTGTTGAACATGTTGATTCTGATTTGTCTGATGGAGATGAGTTTATTGCACACCCAAACAGCCCCACAAGGCCTAAATGGGTAGCCAAGACACTACATGCAGCAGGAGAGCTAGCTGGGGATCCCAATGACCCAAGGAGGACTAGATCTCAATTTGAGAGTGGTCTGTGCATGAAGGATCCTATGTTTGCTGAAAAACGATATTTGATGGTGGAGTCTGATCCTCAAACATATGAAGAAGAGGTAGGAGATCCAATATGGGAAGCTTCCATTAAGGAGGATTTCAGCTCACTCCAGAAGAGCAACACATGGGAGCTAGTGGATCTTCCTCCAGGAAGAAAGTTAGTCCAGTGTAAGTGGGTTTATAAGACCAAGTTTGCTGATGATGGTTCACCACTGAATTACAAGGCTATATTGGTAGCTAAAGGCTACTCATAGGTTCATGGAATCAATTACAATGAGACCTTTGCCCCAGTGGCAAAGATGGATTCCATCAGGCTAGCTCTAGCCATTGCAGCCTCAAGGCAATGGGAGGTACATCATATGGATGTAAAATGTGCCTTCCTAAATGGAGATCTCACTAAGGAGATATATATGCAGCAGCCTCAAGGTTTTTCTACTAACCCTTCTCTTGTGTGCAGGTTGAGAAAGTCATTGTATGGGCTAAAGCAAGCCCCCAGGGCTTGGTATGCCAAGATAGATAGCTTCTTGCTATCTCTGAATTTTGTTCGGTGCAAATCAGATCCAAATTTATATTTGAAGTCTATTAATGGTTCATTAATGATCATTGTGTTATATTTTGATGACCTCCTCATTACAGGAATCTTACAGGCTGAGATTGCTTCCTTAAAAGGAGCTATGAACCAAGCCTTCTCCATGATAGATTTGGGGCTCTTAAGTCAATTTCTGGGGCTTGAGATTGCTCAAACCAAAGCTGGAATAAAGGTGCACCAGTCCAAGTTTGCCTTGGATTTTCTGATCAAATTCAGAATGCAAGACTGCAAAGCAAGCAAAACTCCTTTCCTTTCAGGAGTGAAGCTGGAGGAAGATGATTATCCACCGATGGTAAACAATACACTGTATAGGCAATTGATTGGATGTTTATTGTATCTGACACATACTCAACCTGATATTTGTTATGAAGTAAGTGTGGCTTCTAGATACATGGATCAGCCTCATGATATTTATAGGAAAGCATCCAAAAGGATCCTTAACTTTGTTCAGGGAACAAGGACACATGGGATCCTCTATAAGGCAAAATCTGATCTTGATTTGATTGGATTTACTAATAGTGATTGGACAGGTGATAGCATAGATAGAAAGTCCACTTCAGGATATGTGTTCATGCTTACAAAAGGGCCAATCAGCTGGTCAAGCAAGAAACAGAGTGCCATTGCACTCTCATCTATAGAAGCTGAGTACAGAGGAGTTGTTAATGCAGCAACTCAATGTTTATGGTTGCAGGGTTTACTTGGAGAGTGTGGTTTCGAACCTGAGTACTCAAATACCATCTACTGTGATAACTAGAGTAACATTCGAATCTACAAGGATCCAGTTCAGAAGCAGAGAACCAGACACATTGAGATCCATATGCACTACATCAGAGAACTTGTGCATGATGGCACCATTCACCTACTCTTCTGTTCATCTTCAGAACAAGTAGCTGATATATTCACCAAAGCATTTTGTGAGAATACCTTCAGCAATCTCAAATCACTGTTGGGGATTACTGATCATGCTGTGAAAGCATGAGTGGAGACAAGATTCTACAATTTTGTTTTACAGTCCATGTTTAAGGGAGGATTTTCCCAAGTTGGTTTTTCCTCTTTCCTTGTTTATTTGGACATGCAGTATGTAAAGGGTGACTAAGCCTTGTTGCTAGGCCCTATATATTTTTGATTTATTACTCATAAATTCAGGCTTAAGGGGGGGTGTTAGAATAATCAACCCATAGTTTACCCACTTAGACATTAATTCATTTATTTTTGTCTTATTTGCCTAGTTCATGTGTCCCACTTTGTGCAAGTTGCTAATTGCCTATCCATAGAGGTCAAACTTGCCATATCTAACTCATGTAGCTCTTGGGAAAGCCTTAGGAATAAAATCTACTTTATTCCTGGCCTCCTAGGCGCCTATCTGCTTTTTCTGCTTTATTGCCTGCTTTTTCAGTGTTTTAAGGCACATGGGAAAGCTAGACTAGGTGAGGTGAACTTGTTTTTTGTCCTACACATCCTCCTCTCTTTTCTCCATGCAAAAGCATGTATGAGATACCATTCCACCACTCTTTAGCTTTCCTATGCCTTTTTTCCAATTCGTGATCTCCATGACAGATTTGGGATCCAACTTTTACACCTATGGGGGATTTGCTTATTTTTGGTAAGCCTGCTTTATGCTAGATTTGGATGCTTCCTCATGCATTCGATTTATTCATGTATTCTATTTATTCAGCAGCCTATGATATTACAGGGTTGGCTATTGTACATTCAGTTAATATAATTTTGTGTTACAGCTCCATATTCAGTCTCTCTTGTTAGCAATTTTGCATGATCAATTGATAATTGTTGTGGGTAAAATTAATCTATTGCTGGACTGAATTTCTACAAGATGAGCACCCCCACCCAAGAAGCAAAATTGGTGGTGTAACTAAATTCTGATATTTTGAGACCATACACAATATTCAAGCAGAATTGCATAGTTTTAGAGAAGATAGTCTAAATGAGAGAAAGGAACAACAAGCCATAAATGAAGCATTACTGAGAAATATGATAGGAGGAATCCCACAAGGGAAACACACTATTCCAAAAAAAATTCCAAAAGGGAACCTTACCATAAACGGGCCAGCAGCCCAAAAGAAGAAGAAAAAGAGGAACGTACCCCTAAAGCTCCGGAAGGAGATCATCACAACCCTTCTAGTGATGAATCTATTTCTCTATGCAGGAAGAGACAAAGAAATGATGATAACCTATAAGGGGGGTTTAGAAAAATAAGAGCCCCAACCTATGAAGGTGAAGTAAGCACAAGAGAGAAACCTAAAGAATGGTTGTTGGGTATGAGAAAATATTTTTGAGTTCATAACTACTCAAGCGAGATGAAGTCTCAGATTTCCATCTATAACTTAAATGGAAAAGCAGCAAGATGGTGGAGAGATTTGAAACACACCAAGAAATATGAGCTAAGGGAGATACGCTGGAGTAACTTCCGCAAAATCTTTTAAGAAAAACATATGTTAGAAAGGTTCTTCGACAAAAAAATGAAAGAGTTTCACGAGCTACGTATGGTATCCATGACTATGGATGCCTTAATTAATATATTTCTAGATTTGTTATATTATGTACCATACATCAAGGACAAAAAGGTAAAAATCCAACAGATTTTAGGATTTCTTCCTCCCAACTTTCGGGAAAGGATTGATTTTGACATGCCTAAAACCTTGGACACCACATTGCAAAAAGTTAGGCTCTACTATGAGCATCGAACAACTAAGGCAAGCAAACATGAATAGAAATAGAGGCAAGTCTAGGAAATTTTATGATAACTGCAAACCATGGTTTAACCCACCCCCGTACAGGAAACAAAACAACATTTTTCAAGCGAACAAGAAATTCAACAAATCACATACGAAACCATATGTACCAGCTTCAAATGCTAACAAGCCAGTAGCAGCTAGGGGATCCAATGCTACCCCAATACATATCAAATGCTGGAAATGCAACGGGCCTCATTATGCCTGAGATTCTAAGAACAAAACCAATGGGGTCTTGCACAACTTACAAGGAGAACTGACCATAGAGGACATAGCTAGAACCCCGAAGATTTATGCAGCTTTGAATGGTCGACAAGAAGAACATCAAGCTACCATGGCTGAGATAGAAGGTAATATCTTAAACACTTTTATTTCAATACTTATTGACTTTGGTGATTTCCAGAGCTATGTTTCACCTAAAATTGTTGATGATTGCAAACTAGGAAAATTAAAACATGATAAACCTTCGCTGATTCAATTAGCCACAGGCACAAAATGAAAAGTTTTGGAAATATTTAAATATTGCGAGGTAAACCTGAATAGTTTTCCAACAAAAGTAAACCTGAACATCCTACCCTTAGGATCAGATTATATACTTATCGACATGGACTAGTTGGAACAACACCATGCCATGCTTTATTTCTTACAAAATTAAATGTTGTGTATAGACAGCCAAGGGAATCTAGTGAAGATTCAAGGCATTCCAAAGAACGTTTTTGTAACCCAAATATTTTCCTTACAAGAAAAGAAATGTGTTAGGAAAGGATGCATGTTGTTTGCAGTAAACATCTAAGAGATAGAGTCTGAGAAAGAACAACGAAAGAGGAATTTCCCGTTCTTGTAGAATTCAAGAACGTGTTTCCCAAGGAAATCCCTGGATTACCTCTAAAACAAGACTCTAACGTTTCCATTGAAATTACACCAAGATCAGTTCTAGATTCCAAATTCCTTACCGCATGAGTGCACCTGAGTTGGTGGAACTCAAACTGCAATTGTAGGAATTGACAGAAAAAGGGTATATTCGACCAAGTGTGTCCCTTTGGGGAGAACCAATATTGTTCGTCAAGAAAAAGGATGGTATGATGCGTATGTGCATGGATTACCGTTAGTTGAATAAAATGACTATCAAGACCAATACCCACTCCCTAGGATTGATGACTTGTTCGATCAGGTAGGACAAGCCAAAATCTTTTCAAATATTGACCTGTGATTGGGGTACCATCAAGTATGGATTTGCAACGAGGATATTCACAAAACCCCCTTTCATACAAGGTACGAGCAGTATGAGTTTGTATTAATGCCATTCAGGTTGACCAACACACCCTCAAACTTCATGTGCATGATGAACACTATATTCAGTAAGTATTTGGATAAGTTTGTTTTGGTATTTATAGATGACATACTAGTTTATTCTAAGAATAAAGAGGAACACGAAGAACACCTTTGCATATTACTACAAGTGTTACGATAACACCAACTTTACGCTAAGTTTAGTAAATGTGATTTTTACAAACCACATATAGAGTAGTTAGGTCACATTATCTCTGGGACAGGGATAGTTGTGGACCCGAAAAAGATTAGAGCCATAGAGGATTAGCCTACCCATACTAGTGTCATCGACATTAGATCCTTTTTGGGATTATCCATATATTATTGAAAGTTCATTGAGAACTTCTTTAGAATCGCTTTCCCCATGAGCTCTTTGCAAAAGAAAGCAAATAAGTTCTTATGGACAACCAAGTGCGAGGAAAGTTTTCAAAAGCTTGAGGAGCTTTTAATGACCGCGCCGATACTATGAATTGCAGATCCAGATGGGGATTTTGTTTTTTTTATGGATGAAAGCAAGGAAGGACTCAGAGGAGTCCTCTTGTAGAATGATCACGAGATCTATTATTTGTTGCAAAAGTAAAAAGAGCATGAGGAAAACTACCCCACGCATGATCTTGTGTTAGAGGCCATCATCCACGCCTTGAAAATGTGGAGGAACTACCTCATGGGAATGAAGTTCCTTCTGAAGACAGACAATATGAGTCTGAAGTATTTATTCGATCAACCGAATCTGAATGCAAGGAAAGCCAGATGGTTGGATTTCCTTAGCGAATACCATTTTGAGATAAAGCATATTAAGGGAAAAGAGAATAAGGTTGCTGATGCTAATTTGAGCTGACGAACTCATATGACATATGAGGTGACTTCAAGTCAAACCGATGCATATTTGCATGAGAGGATTAGAACGACCAACAGAGTTGACCCTTTCTATATAGAAATCCTCAAGAAATTCTAAGAGGACAAGTTGTTTCAACAGCCAAAAGAGTACCAGGTAAAAATTAGGACTGCTATGGTTAGAGGAGAGATTGTACATTCCATATGGAGGGGACATTTGGTCCAGTATCCTCATGGAATTTCATTGAGCACCCTACTCGGGGCACCGTGGATATTAAAAGATGATATCCACTATCAAGAGACACTTTTTTTTGCCTAAGTTAAAGGCCGGCATTGCAATGTTTATCGCGAAATTTCAAGAATGTCAACTGGTCAAAGCTAAGCATCAATACCCGTCGGGATTGATGCAACTATTAAACATTTCAGAATGGAAATAGGAGGTCATTAGTATGGATTTTATCATTGTTCTACTGAAAAATAAAAAGAAAATTGATTCTATTTTTGTAGTAATTGACATGTTCTCAAAAGCATCACACTTCCTTCCTGTGAAGTCGACCTACAAGGCAGTGAACATTGTCGATATCTTCTTGAAGGAGATATTTATATTGCACAAGATACCAAAGGAAATCATATCGGATAGAGATGCTAATTTTATGGGAAAATTTTGGAGATATTTATTTTCTAGATTAGAAACGCAGTTGAACTTTAGCACTGCTTATCACTCGTAGACAAATGGGAAAACATAAAGAGTAAGTCATATTGTTGAGGACATGCTTAGGATGTATGTCATGAACAAACCCACTAAGTGGGAACACTACCTACATCTTGCAGAGTTTGTGTATAGCAACGGTTATCAGGCTTCCGCCAAGATGAGTCCCTTTGAGGTACTCTATGGACGGAAGTGTAGAATACAGGTTACTTGGGATAGCCCGATGGATCGGCTCATGTTAGGGCTTGATTTATTAATGGAATTGGAACAATTGGTTACCAAGGTCTAGGTGAACCTTAAATAAGCACAAGACCGTTAGAAAATTTATGTAGATCAGAAAAGGAAAGATAAATATTATCAAATATGTTACCATGTATACTTGAAAGTAAAATAAAAATGAAGCTCGTTGAGCTTGGGAAGGTGCGGTAAGTTAGCACCTAGGTTTTGTGGACATTTTGAAATACTAGACAAGAGAGGACCATTGGCATATGAACTAGCATTACCCGCACACATAAGAGTCCATAATGTTTTCCATTCATCATTATTAAAGAAATATGCTTATGATACTAAACATGTAGTTGATTGGTCCTTATTACAAGTGGAACCTGAAGGGGAGTTTTCCCCTGAACCTACTCATATATTGGATAAGAGAGAGGTGCAACTTAGGAAGTGCACCATAGTCCAATTTAAAGTGCAATGGAAGCACTTCGAAGCCAATGAGGCTACTCAGGAGAATAAGCCACCATGTGAAAGGCTTACCCCACTTTGTTTCATGATGTCATTCTAAGTCCCTAGAACACCAAGGATGATGTTGTTCAAAGCGGGGAGGGATGTAATATCCCAAATTTTTGACCTAATACTTATAGGCATGAGCCTATTGATTATTATGTTATCTTGATGTTTTATTTTGATATATTGGGTCGAAGACCCCACCGCATATGAACATGATGATTTGTTTTATAGATTGGGCATAAGCCAATTGTTGAGGATATATATATATGCTTGTTTTTGTTGGGCGTGGACCCTGAAGCAAATGATTGATGAGATGTTTTCTGTTAATCGAGGAGCTTTGGAGCCATGGGGGCTTCACTTGTTGACAAATATCCTATCAAGTTAGTTCATATTGTGGGTTTTAAAATTATAAAAATTTGAACCAATATATTACAGTTATTGGGGGGATGAGGGGTTTAAGGTGGGGGTGGGTAGGGTGGTTTATAAGGATTGAGGTATAAAAAGGGGTGGGGGGGAGGTTTTAAGTATTGCGAGGGGGTTTCAACAAAAATATTTTGGGTCAATATCTCTTGAAATTAAGGGTATTCTTTAATATCCCACGATCGCACGTGCTATGTAAGAGGTTCACTAAGTGAAGTCCCCGTGTCTAGAGCACATGAGTATTTAATGTTGTGTTGAGCAAGAATATATAGATCACATGAGTATTATATTTGTGTTAGGCGTGAAGCTCTGGAACACATGAAAAGAGAAGTTGGAAGTGTTGGGAATCCTTCCATGTTGATGTTGAGCATAAGCTCTGGAATATCGGATCCTTGGCCATTATATCAATAGGTGTATTGTACAAGTAAATCCTAGCATTAGTGTGAGCAAAGAGCTTTGGAATAGCACTAAGTTTGTAACTCTCTTTTTTTAGTGTTGAGTATGGGCTCTGGTAAGCGCTAGGAGTTACTGAAAAGAATTAATGATTTCCAAGTGAAAATGACTCTAGAAAAATATTGATCTCATTAGACTTATTTATAAGTGATTAAATGAAATTTCAAATTTTTGTATTCTCATCAATTACTCAAGAACTACCATGTTATACAACGAGATACAACATGCAAGGATGTTTAGAGTTGCATAGCCTAGTAGACCTAACCATCTACCTTATGACCTCAATGAAGAAAGTGTCGTAAGTCCAAGGATCACAATATGTGATGCCCCAAGACAAATGTTAAACAAATGTTATATTATTATGTATTTTTTACATGGTATGTATACAGATTAAATATAGTAATAATATTAATAATATAAGAAAGAAGTTCCATCTATTACTATTATTATTAAGACAAAAATTAAATAGTATAATACCTATAAAATTCAAATTAGGAACTAGCTAAAAGTTCCTAAGTTAAATATTAAAAGTACTAAATCAAATGAAAAGGGTTAAATCAACAAATGAAGCAATTCTTGATTTAATTGCCACCATGACTGAAAAGTCTAACTATAAAGTCTCAAGCCAAGGAAAGGCTTCGGGACCTCATCTATCTTTTGGAGTCATTATTATTCCTGTTTTATTTCTCAACTGAATTCTTGGAGAATAATTTCCTAAAATAAAAAAGGATAACTGATCCAGACCTACTATACCAGTTAGGGAACCCTACCTTAGAATCTTTAAGCTACTTGCATGTTGGAACCAGCTCAGGGGGATCAGGATTGAAACCAGGAATAGTTATGGGTCATGGTTGGGTGTAACGTGGTAGTTCCCAAGTGATTCAATTATCTAATACATAGGTTAGATCTACCTATGAATTGTTAATACTGGTTATTTGAGTGTGCAAGTTTCAGTAATTAAAGGAGCTTAAATTTACAGGTATGAGATCCTAGGCTACCTATTTCATTTTCTAGGATAACTGTTGGATAAATTAGGAAAATGATTACATGATAGATTCGAACCCTATGTATTTGTTTTCTATTTTAAATCTTATGCTAGATTTATCCAAGGTTTGTGCATCTAGTTCACTTCTGTAGATTTAATTCATCTATAAATATCCATAAAGGGTTTTTCACTTTAGTATTACTTATGTATTATACTTTACTATTTCAAAATGTGCTTCCTACAACCTATGTTTTATTTTAGATCTATTACATAGTTGTTCTTGGGCCTACATACTCTACTGATATATTTCATTTGTCAGCAGAGCCATGTTTCATTAAATACTAGTTCAAATATAAAGCTTCATTTAAAACCTAGATTATCATTATCTAATTATAATAAATAATAAGGCTAAGTAGTATACTATTGGTAAATATCTATCTATCTATCTAACTATCTAACTATATATATATTCACAGCTATAAAATAGAAATATAAATCCAAGCTACCAACCCATTAATTACAACTTAATACAAATTATGAATATCCCATCCTAAATCTATGTTAAGAATCAACGAAGACCTTTCAAGGTATGTACAAATAAACCTCCTTCCATTAACGAATTCTTTTCCACTAACTAAGTATTACCTCGAAACTAATTAATAGACCAAGTAAATCGAAACTCTATATGGTCCACGATTTATTAATAATTATACTAGTACGTTCTACAAAATCATAAATAGTAATACCATTGCCAACGTTATAAACCTTGACATAAATATACAAATTAAATCCATCTAAAACATTATAATTTTGCATAATAAGAATTGCACCCAAAATTTACAAGGCCCAAATAAAAACCACATTATTATTTCATATACAGAAATCTTATGATAACCAAGCATTTGCATCAAGGTCGCAGGAACGAATTCTGTAGATACCCATTTTCCAATTCGCATACATAAAATATGATGCCCTTTACGTTAAAAACCACCATAACATTAAAATGCAATAATCAATTTACAACAACCATTATAACAAATAACCAATGCATCATTACCATATCAAATTAAGAATTATGTAAGTGCAACGAGGTCGCAGGATCGAATATTATGGACACTCAGAATGCCCAAATCACAACCATTGCAAATAATAAACCCTCAATATCGTAAATGACCTAGGGTCAACTCCTGTAGGCTCATAAATATTTTATAAAGCCACCGTGTATCAACTACACATAGGCTGTAAACCCAACTTAAATAATTACATAGTGGTCGTAAGACCTTTACAAATCCTTATGTTGTAAATCCATGGCCACGACCCATATTTTAAAATTCAGGGTAAATTAAATAAACTACTCTATGCCGTGTCAACCAATCACTCACAACAACAATTTGCCACACAGGGTTTACATCCATGACCTACCTTAACATTTCATTTACACATTAGAAACACCAACTATAAGTCTAAATCTATTGATTATTGCAGCCACAATGGTGGGTGCCAACGCCATTCATGGTGTGGCCCCAAAAGCCATCAACTCTGACTGTTGAAGTCATCCAAGCAAATAATACAACCAACCTAGGTGAATGCCACATAGAACACCTAAATAGTAACCAGAGAATGAAAAAATACAGTGTATTAAACATCAAACACATCACAAATTCTTATAGACAGTAAATTGAAACAAAAATCAAGATACGCAGTCATTTCTCTGGCCATTGCACCATTTCCAGCAATGGTGTCGCCACTATTTACATAACTTAAAAAAAACCATGAATTTACAAATTACATGTAGATCCTTTGAAAGGCACCAAGTTTCTATTCACGGCTAAAACCATCCTTTAATTACATTCCATTACATTTAAACTCAGGACAGAAAGGCATTGAAAACTCCACTGTCAAACCCCAAAACAAAACACATCCCTTGCAATCAGAACTCAAGCAAACCCCAACCAACGATGAGATAAATATCAGTCTCAACCATGAAATCCAAGAGAGGACAAGTGTAAACCTGTTAACAGGCTTACTGTAAATGAATGGCCTTGTCACAACTGGTTTTCAAAGCTATGAACCATGCCTCTCCTCTGCATCCCTGTAACCTACAACCACAAAAAGACAATGGCAATGGGAATTATGAAATTGTGGAGTAAGCTACCAACCATCAATGAATGCAGTAAAAGCCACAAGTTTCCATACCTGTTATCCAAACAAAATTCACATTCACCATACTACACAGGACCCAAGGGTAAGCAGTGAGCTGTAAAATGGCCAAGCCCTAAGTCTGGGATGCCACACACTCCAATGCACATTAATGGTGCTAGCCTATTGGCCATTATAAAAAACCAAACCAACTTCCCTATAGATCTCCTACGTTGCATTATTGAATGCCTCCATGGTATGCAAATTATTAAACCCCAATGTGCAATGGTTTAAACTATGATATATATTCACCACCCCAAATGGATACAAGGTCAACAATTAACATATGTATCGCATAACCTTAGGCTCTAAGCCTTAGAACCAATGCTCATCGAGTTCCTTAGGCTCCAAGCCTAGGTCCATGGCATATGAGATATTCCATGGTAAATTTGTTATTTATAAAACCAAAAAAATTGGTCTTTAACCCAAGTTATAAACTTGTTAAGAGTTAAAATATATGTTAGTACTTTAAATAAAATAAGCATGTAATATAAATAGACTAGGGTATGGACAGTTGATAATAATTACCCCAAGAACAATAAATGCCATTAAAAATACCTAGTTGTGTAATGCAATGATGGGTGTGGTACTGAGCTTGTCAATACTACAATTCTATAAATAACAGTAATAAACAACCGATAGGTGTCACTAGTAGCAAGTATGAACACTAGTGGCCAAAATTTTCGCTTTTCATAACAATTTTATCATCACTAGGTGTACCTGCACGTAAATAGATAAAGAGTGCCTTAGTTCAATAGAACTAAGTAATCCCGATAGACAAGTAGAGACTTTTACCTCTCATACAGTTACATGGGAGAAATAGCCCTACCACTTCACCCACTTCAGTTCTAGAAACAAAGTTAAGTTAGAATGAGGTAAAAAACATACGCACAAGTAAAATAATAATGAAGTACATAATCAAAGCATATAACATACACGGCAAAGTGTAACCATAAGAATCACATAGTAATCAACAATACGACATCATAAGCACAAATAGTAAACACGAGTAATAATCATAACTGAGGTAAGGAAGTAAGAAGTAAGAACAACTTACGACAATTCAACAGTACGATAGAGTACGACAAATTCAGCAAGTTTAAATAATGTCTAGAATAAGTTGTGTTTTGTTGGTCAGATTAATTGTCTAATTAATTAAATAGATGAAACTCCCAAACATAAATTATCAACCCGAGGAAGTCTTTTATTTCAAAGTTATCATGCAATATCTATGCAAGCACAATTTCTACCTAGAACTCTTGATCTATTGGTATGAAATCAAAACTCATTATAAACTAGATCACACCTTCTTGAAAAGAAAACAAACCCCAATCCTATTCGTAAATCCAAACTATAAATCTAATCACACTTCAGCAAAATCAATTCTTATGAATTAAGATCTAAATACATAAATTTGAAATAAATACTATGTTGGCCAACGATCTATCAAACGAATTAAGAGGAAAACAACTATGACAAATCTAATGAATAAAAGCATACAAATATGATAAATCTAATGACTTAAAGCATACAGCTATGATAAATCTAATGAATGCAAGCATGAACGAAATAATAAGCAAATATAAATAATAACACACTTAAAATCAACACTACCAACATCTTCTCAGGGAAGAGGGCCCTTCCTCCACTGAGCAGAGCTAGATCTCCACAATAAAAGCCTACAACTCTAGAATTAAGAAAATTCTAGCATGTATTACCAGAGTGATATCATTACAACATAGTCTCGATCAAATCCTACAACATAACATTGTTTTCTCTCTTCCTGCCCCCTCAATGAGATTGATTACATATTTATACATAAAATTATCTCAGGAGAATGAGAAACCAAATCCCCAACTTGTGATCTGTTTCAACAAATTTGATAATTTGGAAAACCAGCCGCAACAATAAATATGAGAATTACATGTTTAGAGAACCAGCTATATATCCTAAACCGTATCTTTATTCGGAGATTTCCTCATGTGTCAGGTAAATGAGGTTGGCATGCACAAAACCCATGTCTTGGATTTTCAAGATTCATTTTGATATGCTCGCAAATCGAGACGCAAATCAAGGTGTTCTTATCTAGCATGCATTTTTTGTTAAGGCTGTAACAGCTAGCTGTGAGTGTCTTATACGTGACAAATCACTCCACAAACCATAATTAGTAAAATTATGCATCATAGTTTTCAATTCATTAAAAATAAAGGAAAATAATCATGGTTAACCACTAAAGCATCAATGGACGTAACATGGTATTTTACGGACAATTATAACAAATGCATGGAAAATGGAATGATAAACTGATAATAATATGAAGAAGAGGGATGGAATGTATGTTGATAGGTGATGAAAATATGGAGAAATATGAGACCCAACATCTCCTGCAAACTGAACTTGTTGCATGTCCCCATGCAATCCTATACCTGTGTAACATCCAACTAGAAGAACTCATTTACTTATTGCTTTTCATTTTACTATGCAAGTGGAGTTGCACCTGTGAAATAGAAGGATAGGCAAAGTTTTAGCGGAGTCGCAACTATACATACGATCAATCTGGCAGAGTTGCAGCTATAAAATTTAGAAGGATAGAATCTTTTTTTTCGAGTTGTAGTTGTACATAGGATAAATATAGTGGAGTTGCAGCTGTGAAAAGTAGAAGGATAGGAATTTTTTTAGTGGAGTCACAACTGTACATAGGATAAATATGGCGGAGTTGTAGCTCATTTAGTGAAGGACTTGGTGAAAATTTGGCAGAGTCGCAGCTCATTTAGCGGAGAATTTCTAGAAGTCGGACGTCATTTAGCAGAGGATTTGGCAGAAAATTTGGCGGACTTGCAACTCATTTAGTGGAGGATTTGGCAGGAATTTTGACGAATATGCAATTAATTTAGAAGAGAAATTGGCAGAACATTTGGCAAAGTCTCAACCCAAATAGCGCTAAATTTAGCAGAGTCACAACCACAGAGTGTTCAATTTAGTGGAGTCACATGGCCTTTTGAGAAAAAAACTTCCAAAGTCATTTTCTCCCAAACGACGAACTAGGTTTTGCTGAAATTTTGTAGGAAAGTTTCTACAAGTCCAATGCATCTCCACAGCAAAATTCAGAGATACCCACATCACAAATTTCAAGAAAAATGCAAATTGGTTGTAGGTGATGATGGCCATTTTCTTGAAATCCATGAAGAAATTTTTTCTGAACATTTGTGAGTATGTTCCTCTTACTATAATGCTTTTTCTCCCCAAATCCCAAATTCATCTGATGCACGGATCTTGAGATATTGGCAATATGGTTGTAGGTGATGATGGCCATTTTCTCAAAAACTGTGCATTGGATTGGGCTAAAACTTACCAGAGTTTTTCATCGTGATGTTATGCATTCCCTGTCAAAAAATTCACGAGAATCCGTTCTTGGTTTGCAAGATATGCTCAAATAAATTTCTACACTTTTGTAGTTTTCAAAGTTGCCATAGAAATGCTCCAATTCTATCAATGAAGAGACTAATAATGCTTTGTAAAAATGAATCTTAATGTTGGAAATAGTCATTCACTTTTGAAGCATTGATTTAACCCTCTCCATAACAAGCATGCCTTCTTTTTCTGCTAAAAACACTACAATGACTGGAAATGTGACTATTGCAATATTAATGTTTACCATACCATGGGATGTAGCAACCACTGCTTTTCCCCAAACTGAAGATTTTACCTACCCTCAGGTAAAACAAGAGATGTGCGCAGGGTTGAAACTTGAAATATTTGTGGTGGATTTCTTTTAAAAATAAAACAATGTCATTATGAAAAGTAAGCTTTTTAACTTATTTACAAAGCATCATCGTCACGATCTCTTGTAGACCCTACATCTTTTATGCGCAGCCCATCTTTTTAGTACTTATGCTCACTGAAAGTATGGAATGACTATTATAGCTCAAATATCAACCAAACATGGCATAATCAACCTTGTCCCCGGTTTCCAAAAATGCCTTCAATTTGCTGGTCTAAACGTATTAGGGTTGTTACAGGTTGTTGTATTCCAGCTTTGTTTCAATATGTTGCTATGGGACAGCTCACAAGAATAGGATACTTGTTTCCACCATGCGTAACATTGTTCAATGCTACTCAAATTCTTCTCCCCAATTACCATGTATTCTTCAAAATGTTTTTGTGGATGCCTTGAATTCTGAGTCGAGAAACCAGATGATTATATCTTCAGGAAGATTCTGCAAATTGACTCAAAGTGTTGCACTCGTAATCTTGGAACATGAATTAATGTTATGGATTGGGTGCTGAAAATACTAAAAAGAGAAATAGTGAAAATAGAGCCTTTACTCGTGTTAGATTTTTAACATTAAGCTAGAATATCATTAGGATCTTTAATTGAGAGAGAAAAAAGAACAACAATCAAACACAAGAGACAATCAACTTAGTGTTTTTCCTTGGTGAAACCATAAATGGAGAAAACCCCACAACTTCCTCAGAGATAGAATCGACACCAAAAGTGAAACCCAAAAATAGTAAGATGATCTCTCGACAGCAGTAACCCCTTTCTTCCTTGCCCTAATGTCTTTCTATTCCTCAGCTATGTGATACAACTCCGTGTGAGTGAGTGTGTGATAAATAGAGAGTCTAGCTCTCTATTTATACTAATTATTGAATTCACTAAACCCAACTGGGGCCAACTTCACTAGGTGAGTCTATTAACCCTAGTGCTCTAGAACTGCAGGGACTTCAACCCTTAGACAATAGGAAGGTTACCCACCTTGACTTGACATGACTTGTATACATTATAGAAACTCCCGATAGGAACCTCGGGGCATGACATGACTCAAGTACATTACAAATACATCCCGTAATAAACATCGGGTTACAATACATAAGAAATACAAGTGAATACATTCCGAAGTTATAATTACATCAACACTCCCTCTTAACTAGGAAGGTATTCTCTCGACACAAGTTATTAGCACAAGTATTCTTCTCTGTATCATCTAAACCATCATCGAGTCTTTGTCATCTTCATCTTCAAGTCATCTCCATCTTCAAGTCACGTTCATCTTCAAGTCATCTTCACCTGGATCTGTATCATCACTCGATATGGATCATCTCTGGAGCATCATCTCTGGATCTGGATCATCCTTGATCTAGATCATCTCTATTGGATCATCATCACTAGATCATCACGGGTGATATCTCATGATTCTTCTCATCATAGGAAGTTCTATAGATCCAGCCCTTTTTCATGCTGGTTGTAGGCCTAGCCTCCATGTAGGTCTTCTTCAGCGCTTATATCTGACCCTAAGTCAGAATGGCCCACCCAACACTTATATCTGATCATGTAGGAACCAATCCTATAATTATATCAGAAAGGAACGCCCATCACTCACATCTGATCATGTGGGAACCAATCCCACAACCCTGTCAAAAAGGCCCAACACTCACATTTGACACATGCGAGGAACCAACCCAACATACATGTTAAAAAAGGATCAGCACTTATATTTGACACATGCAAGGAACTAATCCAACATACATGTTCAAAAAGGATCTACACTTAGATTTGACACATGTGAGGAACCAATCCAACATGCATGTTCGAAAGGGCTCTGCACTTACATCCAACACATGCGAGGAACCAATCCAACATGCATGTTTGAAATGGATCTGCACTTACATCCAACACATGCGAGGAACCAATCCACATGTGTGTTCAAAAGGGTGCGCACTCATTAGAGGAAATTTGGGGTCTAAAATGGGCCTTATAAGAAAACGTGCCAAAATAATTTTTTGTGAGTTGGAATTCAAGAACCAATAGAATTTCAATAAAATAAGTCAACCATAATGGTTGAATTGACATATTTGTCATTAAAAAAAACTATTTTTTTTGTTCGTATTTTCAACATATCTCATTGTGTTTTTACTCAAATTTTGATCGGGAGAGCTCGTTGGATGCAGAATTCGATTCCGCATCCAACGAGTACCCACACTACATAATTTTGATAGACCCCACTACCCCAAAAACAAGAAATACCTGAAAAAATGTGATGATGACATCATCATCACATTTTTCAGGTATTTCTTGTTTTTGGGGTAGAGGGGTCCGTCAAAAGTATGTAGTGTGGGTACTCGTTGGATGCAGAATCAAATTCCACATACAACAAGCTCTCCCGATCGAAATTTGAGTAAAAAAACAGGGAGATATGTCGAAAATACGAACACAAAAAGTAGTTTTTTCTTTCTTTCTCCAAAATTAATCAATATTATTTTATTATTTTAACTATTATTTTATTATTTTCCATAGGAGGCCCATTTTAGACCCCAAAATTCTTCTAATGCACATCTAATCAAGTAGGAACCAATCCTACAGTCATATAAAAATGCCCCCCAGTCCCAGACTAAGCTACCTGGTAACTGACCAGGTGCCTCCATTCCAAGAATGGCATTCAACGCTTACTTTCGATCATGTAGGAACCAATCCTATAGTCACATCAGAATGGCTTAGTACTCATATCTAACATGGAAGGAACCAATCCTCATCGTGACAGAATGGCTTAGCCCTTACATCTGACCATGGAAGGAACCAATCCTTTCACCATGTCAGAATGGCTCTGGGTCTCATCATTTCCCTTTGGAGGAAACCTCGATCTAGAGAACACCAAGCTTCTACCTGAAGTAATCAAAATTCACCTTAGCTAATGGCTTTGTCAGCACATCATCTATCTGTTCCTCCGTCACAACATATTGGAGCTTCACTGCTCCCCTCTCCACCATATCCCTGATATAGTGATACTTGATCTCGATATGCTTCAACTTGCCATGGAACACTAGATTCTATGACAACTTCATGCAACTCTAGTTGTCACAATGTATACAAGTAGCATCCATCTGGAGATCAAATAAATTAGACAGTAGCTTCCTCATCCATACTACCTCACAACTAGCTAAACAAGCTGCGACATAATCTACTTCAACTATACTTAATGCCACACAATATTGCTTCCCGTTAAACCAAGAGATCACACCTAATCTCATACTGAAGCAACACCTTGAAGTGTTCGTCCTATCGATGGAACTTCCTGCCCAATCTGAATCAACATAACCCTCCAGGTTAATCTTCTGATTTGCCTTGTACTTGAGCCCATAATCAATTGTACCCCTCAAGTACCTCAAAATATGCTTTGCAACAATCAAGTGAACATGTCTCAGATCTGTCAGGAACTCGCTCAAGGTGTTCACAACAAAGAAAATATTTGGTCTCATGTTTGTCAGGTACATCAAGGACCCAATCATCTGACAATACATCGTAGCATCAACCACTTCTGATGAGGTATCACTCAATAACTTCAAGTTCGATGCCATAGGTGTGGTCATGGCCTTGCAGTCCATCATCCCAAACCTCTTCAGGATCTCTACTAAATACTTCCCTTGTCCGAGGGAGATTCCATCCACATTCTTCCACACTTCCATGCCCAAAAAATAATGCATCATACCTAAGTCCTTCATTTTGAACTCGACAGCAATATTTCTCTTCGTATTAGTAATCAAACCATCCATACCTGTTACAAACAGATCATCTACATACAGTAGGAGCATCACTGGGTTGCCATCTTCAACCTTGTAGTAAAGGTTGGAATCTATTTTACTATTGGTAAAGCCCAAACTGGATAGAAATATGTCAATTCTCTCATACCATGTCCTGGGTGTCTGTTTCAAACCGTACATGGATTTCTTCAATCTACACACATGAGACTCCCTATCATGTGTCTCAAAACTGAGTGGTTGCTCTAGGTACACTTCCTCTTCCACTACACCATTCAAGAAAGTCGTCTTGACATCCAATTCATGTATTTTCCATTTCATCACTACAGCCAAAGCAAGTACTAATCTGATGGAAGTGTATCTAGCTACAGGTGCAAAGGTTTCTTCATAATCTATTCCTTCTTTTTGTGAGAAGCCAAGAGCCACGAATCTTGCCATATATTTCTCTATGCTATCATCTGCAGCTTGGTTGATCTTGTAGATCCATTTGGAAGTTACAACCAACTTCCCTTCTGGTCTTGGGACAACATCCCAAACATCATTCTTCATGATCAATTGATACTCTTCAATCATATCATCCTTCCACTCTTTCCGTTCTACCGCTTATTCATAATTGGAAGGTTCTTCATTGATAAATTCACATAGTAAGGATACATATTCGGAGCAAGATCTAGTTCTCTTTCTTTCTCTATGATTCTCTTCTGGATCCCCATATATTTCCACACCTTGGATATCTTCTTGTACCCAAGCAGGTTTCCTCTTGTGAGGATTATTCTCTTGAAGTGGATCTATAGGTCTTTGTGGTTATTCAAATTATCAATCTTCTTCTTGAGTTTCTTCGTTCATGGTTGTATCATGAATTCTGGGTGCTTCTGTTTCTTTAGGTTCTTCAGCAGGTCTCTTTCTGTATTTGTTGTAAGCTGTGTCTTCATCAAATTTTACATCCCTACTGATGTCGATATTCTTGAATCCTCGGAAGTATATTCTGTAAGCCTTCAAGCTTTCAGAGTATCCCACAAATATACCCTTATTTCCTGAAGGATCTAACTTTGTCCTCTTTTCTTTTAGAATGTGTATGTACACTGGATAGCTGAATATTCTGATATGGCTAACTTCTGGTTTCTTACTAGAGAAGACTTATTCAGGAGTCTTATTCTCGAGTACTCTATGTGGAGTATGGTTTTGTACATACACCCCTATTCTAGCAGCCTATGCCCATAGATACATGGGAAGATATTGATCATGAAGCATTGCTCTTGCAGCCTCCATGATAGTTCTATTCTTCCTTTCTACTACCCCATTATGTTGTGGATTATATGGAGTAGATAACTCAATCTTAATCCCTAATTCTTTGCATAAGTATTTGAATTCATTTGATGTGAATTCTCCACCATCATCTGATGGAAAGGTCTTGATCTTCTTTCTGTGTGGTTCTCGATCAAGGCTTTGAATTCTTTGAACTTGCTGAAAAATTCATCTTTGTTCTTCATGAAGTAAGTCCATGTCTTCCTAGAAAAGTCATCAACGAAAGAAACATAGTATACATACCCGCTTAGAGAACTTGATGACATTGGTCCGCATACATCGGAGTGGATGATTTCCAATATTCCTTTTGCTTTGCTTCCGCTACTTGGAAATGCCTTCTTTGTATTCTTTCCTTTCACACATCCTTTGTAGACCCCTTCATGTTTTTGTTGAATTTCCAGAAGACCTTCAACATCTTTGCTTGCAAGTGGTAGTGCTCTATAGTGCACATGTGCAAGCCTTCTATGCCAAAGTTCATTTGGCTCTACTGTGTCATGGACCAATGCTTGTTCTGGATGGCCCTTCAATTTGTATAATCCTCCTTCTTGTTCTCCAATCACTATTGCATCGTCAATAGTCTTTCCTCTTGGACACACGAGGACTTGGCCATCTATAAATGAAACGCTCATGCCTTTTGCGTCTAGTGCCATTATGGATAGAATATTATTCTTTAGTCTTGGTACAAACAAGACATCCTTCATTTTCATAGACTTTCCAAAGTCTAGCTTGTAGGAGGATTCACCACTACCTTTTATGGGATATTGGTAGTCATCCCCAAGTTTCACCTTATGTGGTGAATTATGTTCAGATAGTTTCTCAAAGGATTCCTTGAAACCTGTCATGTGTTTGTAAGCCCCATTGTCAATAAGCCAATATTTGCTTCCATGAGTGAGAGTTCCTATCAGAGCGGAGATCAGAACATATTCATCTTCACTTGAAGAGTCTTCACTTTCTTGTTTTACCCTCTTTCTGGGAGGATCATCATCCTCATCAGTGTGAGCATGATGTCTTCTTTTGGAGTTCCTCTTCTTCTTGGATCCATTCTTATTCATGGGACAGTTTCTAGCATAGTGTCCTATTTCATCACATGTATAACATCTGAGTTTAGATGAACCTTTCTGATGAGAATGCTTACCTTGGTGATGATGCTTTTCCCTTCTTCCTTTCTTGGAGTGTACTGTGAGAGCTTGATATTCACTTCCCATATTTTCTTCTCGAGCTGCTATTCGAGCTTCTTCTTGTGAACATTCTTCCCACAGTCTACTGAACTTGACTAACTTTTTCCTAGCATAGATTCCTTGGATGAAAGAATCCCATGACCTAGGGAGACCATTCAAAGTTGTCATAACAATTTCTGCATTCTCCACTTCTTCATCTATGGCTTCCAGCTGTTCTTTGATCTGGGAGACCCTTGTGAAGTATGATTGGATGGTCTCCTTATTCTGGATCTTTACATTCTTCAACTAGTTCCTTAGAGTCATCTTCTGATTGATGTTCTTCTCTTCAAACAGTTTGGTTAGGGCATCAAACATAGCTTTAGGTGTCTTAAGGGAGGACACTTGTGGTATGAGGTGATCCTTGATAGAATCAACAATGATCCTCTTTGCCATAACCAACTTCTTCTTATGTAAGGCCTTGGCCTCATCTCCCTCTGGAACTGGAACTTCCTCACTGATATAGGAGTCCAACTCATTTTCTTCCAGGACTAGGGATATCTTATACTTCTAGGGTCAGAATTTATCATCTCCCTCAAGTTTTTCATCAAGCTTGGTATGATGAGATATCTTAACTGAGAACCTTAAATGGAAATACAAAAGATTTAGATCTTACGAGGTCAAGATGTCAGATCTATATTTGGAGCTGAAATCTTGTAGTGTTGGTTTAGGAGCAGATTAGGGTTTTGATTTTTCGGAGTTCTATCCAACCAAATGTTTTGAATTTGATCCCTAACTTTAATTTTGGGGAGGAGATCAATCTAGTCCTGGGCTCACTGAAAAATTCCACTTCTGTGAAAATCCCTAATTTCTGGCAGTAGTGTTGGGTCCAAAATTGAAAAACCTCAGAATTGGATTCTATTTCGACAGAAAGATGCACCCTAGGGAGGAGAGTTATTCCACCCTACTTTTGCTGACAATCTATGGAGAGAGATCCACAAAATAGGAAGACCTAGTTCCCGTAGCTGCATAGTGTCTTCTTCTTAGGTTAGCTTTGATACCATGTTATATTTTTAACATTAAGCTAGCATATCATTTGGATATTTAGCTGAGAGAACAACAAGCACAACAATCAAACACAAGAGACAATGAACACGGTGTTTTTCCTTGGGAAACCATAAATGGAGAAAACCCTGCAACTTCCTCAGAGATAGAATCAACACCAAAAGTGAAACCCAAAAATAGTAAGATGATCTCCTGATAGCAATAACCTCTTTCTTTCTTGCACTAGTGTCTTTCTCTTCCTCAGCTATGCACTACAAGTGAGTGTGAGTGAGTGTGTGATAAATAGAGAGTCTAACTCTCTATTTATACTAATTCCTGAATTGACTAAACTGAACTAGGGCTCACTTCACTAGGTGAGTCTAATAACCCTATTGGCCTAGAACTACGGGGACTTTAACCCTTAGACAATAGGAGGGTTACCCATCTTGACTTGACATGACTTGTTTACACTATAGAAACTCCCGATAGGAACCTCTGGGCATGACATGACTCAAGTACATTACAAATACATCCCATAATAAACATTGGGTTACAATACATAAGAATTACAAGTGAATACATTCCAAAGTTACAATTACATCAACAATTCATTATCAATCCTATCCTATATTCATCTCAACTCATTGCCATAAAATTTCCATGGCTTCAAGAAACACAAACAATATCATACATCCCTACATATTTTATGAGCCTAAACACCATTGCCAAATATAAACAAACCCCAATCATTCATGAAGAGAACATCTTGATAGCAACAACAATTTTCCCTGTTGTATGGCAGCATAGACTTCTTATGTTGCTTGCAATAACTATGGGAAAAGTGCCTCTAAAACAAGCCACTATAGAAAATGTTTCAATTTCCTTTTAATAATGACTCCCTTCTATTAATCATGATCCATTGGTAAATCTTATGATAAGATAAACTGATTTCAAACAATGATGTGTATCAACAAGCATGAAAATAATGTGCAACACCTTGCAACTTGTTTCATGCCTACACTAGCTAATTTCCATGAAATCTTCCATAGTATTTCCATCAAAGTGTTATAAACAACATCTTAGATCATCTTGACAACAACAACAAGTGTCATTTAAATACTCCATTATAGATATCAAATGCTATGTCAATGGATTGCGACTTGATTTCCAATTGAAGGTAAGTTGGAAACTTGCAACAATTCTGTATAAATGAACCAATGCATGCATCAATCAATCATGAATCCAATAAACTGAATGCAGAGCATGCCTTCATTTCACAATAATTCTTCAATAAAAAATTCGATCAATTTCTTACTGTTGGTTCTTGTGTGGCAGCAGAGCATATTTTCATGCTTTGGATGCTAGGGAATGTAGGGAAGGACTTGATCTAGATGTCCATGAATGATGAAGTGTTAGAATTGAGTGGGAAAGGATGGAAATGGATGGACATAAAATGCTATATAGAAAATGGAAATGGATAATGCTCAGTGGTTCTTCATGACATATTCCTAAATCTTTAATAAATAAATAAACTCATGATATTTTACCTCGAGTTTTACCTCTGTGGAAGATTTTATTTGCATGGATGGACTGATGTCTGTTGGAGCTAATGTAGGCCAAACTATTGTTGATAGATATGTATATGAGAGCTGAAACTAAATCAAGTTGAATCTAATCTGAAATGATGTTGTGTTGGATGCATCTAAGACTGCTAACTGCTGTAAGAAAATGGAAAGGAATTGAAAAAATACTGAAACAATGATGTTGCAAGTCATTGTTGAAACCATTAGATCGCATAACCTTCAGCTGCTACAAAACCAAGGTACAATTATTAGCACGCGAATGAATGTTTTGAAGTCGAGCATGGAAAGAAATCATTAGATTACCAGCCATTAATGTATGCTGTTAACCAATGTGAAGCAACTCACCTTTGATGACAGTGAACTCTAAAGTACCTTAGTGCATCTTGAAATGTACGAATGAATGTGCTAGAGTTGAGTCACCTGTAAGATTTTTCAATCAAGAGGCATTGATGAATCCCCATGAATAACAACTCTAATCTCGATCTCGGATGATGTGTTGGAGTTGATGGGGCAAGACCATTGGAATTGGTACCTTAATGAATTCCACATCATCCAATATGAGTACAAAATAAATGATTGTGAAGGATCATAGTGAAAAATAGAACCAACATGAAACTCAAAAGTGGAAAGTATATGTGAAGTCGTGATGGAAAATAAAAATGTTAAGGTTGACTACATAAGAAGTGGAAAATGGGACTTCGTCATGAATGAATTTTTAGGGTTTTGAAATGAGGAGGGTGAATGAATCTACCATAGCACAATTGGCTTCTTGAGAGGTTTCTTTTGGTAGCAATTGGTAGGACAAGTGTGATGATCTTAATGTCATCTTCAAAGTATTCTTGGCATGTAGAAATGGGAATTACCTTCAGAAACATTGGTATTCATATGGTTTGCACATCAATATATCTATTTTTTTGTGCTCAATCCATTTTCAAATTGATAAAAATTATTCGAGAGTCACTCATGCATGTATTGACCCTTTTCTTCCAAGGACCTGCAAAACCCTAGCACTTGCCTGCAATAAAACATGAGATGATGGAAGAAGAGAGGTGATTGGTCTCTATTCACCCAACACTTACGAAAAAAAAAACAAGAAATTACTTATAAAACAAATCCAAGAAGAAAATGAACGAAGCAAATTCAATTTATACATGTGGGAGAACAATGACAAATTAAACCCACTACCAGTGTTTTGATCATAAATTCTTCATTCCTCATCTGATTTGAGTGATTCCAAAGAAAAATTAAAGTAAATTTATAGTTCTATGTCCCTCAGAAACAAGTTTTTAAAATTCTATGCGGTGATATTTCAAATTTGCTCAATAATAGCCTGCATGACAAGGTGTTTTTCAAATTCTCGACTAGACCAATAGTCACGGTTTTAGGCTTAACGTTTTCGTTTGATAACGGATTGATGTGATTCCAATTGGAGATTAAATTGGATTCATGTAGTTATCTCCATTAGAAACAGGTTTTGCATCCAATAATAATTGATGAGTCAAATAGGCCAATGAAGAGTCTAGGAAACAAAGTTTTAGGAATGCTGATTTGTGAAAGGCAGTCGTATTTTGGTCATAGAATTTGCATACGATATCAGAATGGAGTGATTCAAATTTTGTTGTAAACTAAATTCGTAGGGGAATATACCAATGAAACAGGTTTTCAATATATGTCTAATAAGGAATCCAAAAAGTGATTGTCCCAGCTCTATTCCTAAGCTGCCTACTTGACACCCCGTTAGTATTTTCACCATAAATTTTCCGTTTGATGCCCAATATTAAAAATTCAAATTGTTTTGAAAAATAAATTCAAAGTGATACTAGGGATGTAAACAGTTTAAAAAAAAATCAATCTATTTATTCTTCCCAAAACAGACTATCTCGACTGTGTTTTAGTAAAAATTTCAAGCCAAAATGCCACAGAAATCCAAAAAATTAAATATGGCTCCCAAAAAGTGACCGAAATAGGTGTGAATGTTTTTTGTGATGTAAATTTAAATATAACACACACCCATACCAAAAATTTCAATCATTGAGCACCTTGATTAACTTACACAGTTTGTTGCAGCCATAGCTGCAAGTCTTAAAAATGATATAACGTTGAAATAAAGCATGTATATTTGTATGGATGTGTTATATGTAAATGAAAAATAAATACATACCATGATGTGCAACACACACGTATCTCAAAATCATAAATTTTCACCTACAAGACAATCACAGCTGGGTGTTGCAGCTCATTGTCATAGCTGGGTATTGCAGCTCACTGCCACAGCTGGGTGTTGTAGTCAACCCCTCACTATCATAGTTGGGTGTTGCAGCTCACTATCATATCTGGGTGTTGCAGCTCACTATCACAGCTAACAGTCATAGCTGGGTGTTGCATCTCATTGACATATCTGGGTGTTGCAGCTCACTGTCAAAGTTGATAGTCACAGCTGGGTGTTGAAGCTAACAAATTCATGCCAAAGTTCAATCTTGAAGGGTTCCATAATCGTTGGCTTATTTCCCCATCGAGTCTTCATCCACCTTCCCTAATTACTATAATTTTGTTTTCATGAAGGATTTTATTTATATATATATATATATTTTTATTTGTAGCAAATATAGAAAAATTAAAAATTGGAAAATTCAAGACAAAAATGATGTAAGCATTTTGTTCAAATAGTCAACAATTCCAAATCATTCTTGAAAACACCTCATACCCATTCCTTTTCTTTCTACTTTTTGATCTTCTAGATCACAACAAGGCAAGGGAAGGGAGCATACTTATTCAAAAAAAAAAAAAAAAAAAAAAACTAAAGCATGGTTTTATTTGTTAGAATAATCAACCCATAGTTAGCTACCTTAGTCATTAATTTAATTATTTTTGTCTTATTTGCCTAGTTCATGTGTCCCACCTTATGCAAGTTGTCATTTACCTATCCATAGTGGTCCAACTTGCCTAATTTGACTCATGTAGCACTTGGGAAACCTCAAGGAATCAATTCTGCTTTATTCCTAGCCTCATAGGCGCCCTTCTGCTTTTTCTGCTTTATTACCTGCTTTTTCAGTGCTTTAAGGCAATTGGGAAAGTTTGACTAGGTGAGGTGAACTAGTTTTTTTGTCCTCTACATCCTCCACTCTTTTCTTCTTGGAAAAGCATGTATGAGTTTTCATTCCATCACTCTTTAGCTTGCCTAAGCGCTTTTGCCAATTCGTGAGCTCCATGACTGATTTGGGATCAGCTTTTTGCACCTATGGGGGATTTGCTTAATTTTAGTAAGCCTTCTTTTGACTAGATTCGAATTGCTCCTCATGCATTTGAATCCCTTATGTAATTATTTAATGCAGCAACCTATTATGTTATAGGGTTGGCTATTGTACACTTATTCAATACAGTTTAGTGTTCAGCTCATTATTCAGTCTCTTTTGTGAGTGATTTTGAATGTTCAATTGATAATTGTTGTGAGTAAAATTAATCTATCACTGGGTTCAATTTCCACATGGTATCAGATCCACTTTAGATCTATTTCTCTCCTTCAAAATTGTTTTGCAGGTTCGACATCAGTGACTGGGAGCTTTCTACTTACAGCCGAGACAATTTCTAAGCTATGGATCAATCTCAGAAGATCATCTTGACTCCCTTCAACTTCTTCGAATGGAAAGTAGAGATGGAGATACTGTTGAGAGCGAAAGGAATCTACAGGGTGACTATGGCAACAGAAGCAGAGCCCAATGCAGCTGCAGAGAAGATAAAATGGCACAACAGGAGGGATGAGGCCTACGGTCTCTTGTGTCTGAGTATTTCCAAATACCTCCTTTTCCATCTTGATGGATTAACATCACCGAATGAATTATGGGAGAATCTTACTGATCTTTTTGGAAAGATAGATGAGATGAGGGGACATCAAATAAAAAATGAATTGATCTCCCTGAGTCCAAATAGCTTTGAATCACTGCAACTCTATTTCTCCAAGTTCAAAGCACTTGTTTTGCAGCTAAAACAATGTCGGATCGAAAATAAGGATGATCAGCTGGTCATGGACATTCTCTAAAAGCTTGGCCCTAACCATTCAATGTTTTTTTCGACCTTCTATGCTACAAAGTTGACAGCTCGAACCTGGAAGATGCCTAGCCTTGCAGATTTCATGGAATCTCTCACACAAGAACAAAACAAGTCGGTGATGATGGGCACCATCAAACCATCCAAAGACCAAGCTCTGGTTGCTGGAGATTTGAGGGTGGATTCAAAAAGCAAAAAGAAAGCTAAAAATCCACCTGAGAAAAAGAGAGACAAGAACAAGTCTCCAGAGGAGCCACAAGGTTCTAAGAAGAATAACCAGAAGAAGAAAAACAAAGGAGAAATGAGCAAGTGCACATACTGCAATAAGGGCAATCACACTGAAAGCTCTTGTATGAAGAAGCAAATAGACATGCTGACCCAAATCCTGGAGAAGAATGGCATCTCCCTTCCAGACAGCTCAAAGAAGAGAGAAGGAGGACCAAGTTCAGATGACAGAGAGAGAGTTCATGCATTGGTTGCTGGCACATCAAGCTCACCCAGTTTTATCATTCATTCTGGAGCTTCAAGACACATGGTTTCGACCAAGGAGGCATTATCCTCACTTGACATGTCGAAAGGACCACCTATAGTACTGGGAGATGACTCTCTCACTGAATGTTTGGGCAAATGGATGATTGATCTTGATCATGTTCAGTTCAGCAATGTGTTGTATGTTCCTGGTCTTGCCTCCAACCTCTTATCAGTGTATCAGATGACTCACACTGGATCTCCAAAGAAATTCATATTCTCCCCTGATGAAGTTGAGATCACAGAGATCTCAAGTGGTAAAGTCATTGCAAAAGGAGTTGCAAATCATGCTCAAAAGGTATACATGTTCTCACACTTCCTACCCTACTCAAACCCCTCTGCTCTTCTGATTCATGCTAATGAAGCAAGCAAGCGTCAGCATGAAATATTTGGCCACCTAAATTACAAGTATCTTTCTGATCTTAGTGAAAAAGAGATGGTCATAGGGTTACCAAAGATAAAAAATTTCCAAATGAGTCTGCCAAGGTTGTATCCTAGGAAAACACCCAGAGCATAAATTTGAGAGAGCTAGTCATGAGAGAACCTCTGCACCCCTCGAGATGATCCACAGTGATGTTGCTGGCCCATTCCCTCATATGTCCATGATTCAGGCCAAATATGCATTGACTTTCATTGATGACTTTTCCAAGTATTGCTGGGTTTACTTCCTGAAACACAAGTCTGAAGTTTTTGGCCTCTTCAAAGTCTTTAAGGCTTTGGTTGAAAACCAGTCTGGGAGGAAACTCAAGGTCCTCAGATCTGACAATGATGGAGAGTATGTCAAGTCTAAGTTTATTAATTATTGTGCAGATGCAGGTATTCAGATGCAGCATTCTATCCCTTACACACCACATCAAAATGGTGTTGCTGAGAGGAAGAACAAATCACTGAAGGAGATGGCAACATGCATGATGGAGGCCAAAACTTTGCCACCAAAGTACTGGGTCGAAGCTATAAACTGTGCAGCCTATATCTAGAATAGGGTGCCTCATAAACAGCTTGAAGGTATGACTCCTTTCGAAGCATGGAGTGGGCACAAGCCAGATGTGACCCATTTCAGGATTTTTGGCTCAAGGGCTTGGGCTAGAATTCCAACAGAAAAGAGAAAGGCTTTGCAGCCCCAAATCCAAGAGTGTCTATTTGTTGGATACTCTAAAGATTCAAAAGGGTGCAAACTGATAAATTTGAGCACAAACAAAGCCTTCATCGAAACGTGTGTTCATTTTCAAGAAGAACCCCTTGCAGCAATGGAAGTTGGAGAAACCTCTTCACCACCTGAACCTCTGAAAGTAAGTGAAGAGTTTGTTGAAAATGCTGATTCTAATATGTTTGATAGTGATGAGTTTATTGCAAACCCTAACATCCCTACAAGGCCAAAATGGGCAACCAAGACACTACATGCAGCAGGAGAGCTAGCTGGGGATCCCAATGACCCAAGGAGGACTAGATCTCAATTTGAGAGTGGCCTGTGCATGAAGGAACCTATGTTTGCTGAGAAATGCTATTTGATGGTGGAATCTGATCCTCAAAACATATGAAGAAGTAGCAGGAGATCCAAGATGGAAAGCAACCATGAAGGAAGAGTTCAGCTCACTCCAGAAGAGCAACACATGGGAGCTAGTGGATCTTCCCCCAGGGAGGAAGTTAGTTCAGTGTAAGTGGGTCTACAAGACCAAATTTGCTGCTGATGGTTCACCTCTGAAGTAAAAGTCCAGATTGGTAGCCAAGGGCTGCTCACAGGTTCATGGCATAGATTACAATGAGACCTTTGCACCAATGGCAAAGATGGAGTCCATCAGGCTAGCCATTGCAGCCTCAAAGCAATGGGAGGTACATCACATGGATGTAAAATGTGCCTTCCTGAATGGAGATCTCACTGAAAAGATATATATGTAGCAGCCTCAAGGATTTTCTACTAACCCTTCTCTTGTGTGCAGGTTGAGAAAGTCATTGTATGGGCTAAAGCAAGTCCCCGGGGCTTGGTATGCCAAGATTGATAGATTTTTTCTATCACTGAATTTTGTTTGGCGCAAATCAGATCCAAATGTCTATTTGAAGTTAATTAATGGTTCATTAATGATCATTGTGTTATATGTTGATGACCTCCTCATTACAGGAAGCTCAAAGAATGAGATTGCTTCCTTGAAGGGTGCAATGAACCAAGCCTTCTCCATGACAGATTTGGGGCTCTTAAGCCAATTCTTGGGGCTTGAGATTGCTCAAACCAAAGATGGAATCAAGGTGTACCAGTCCAAGTATGCCATTGACTTGCTGAACAAATTCAGAATGAAGGATTGCAAAGCAAGCAAAACTCCTTTCCTTTCAGGAGTGAAGCTGGAAGAAGCTGATTCTTCACCTATGGTAAACAATACACTGTATAGGCAATTGATTGGATGTTTGTTGTATCTTACACATACTAGACCTGATAGTTCTTATGTAGTAAGTGTGGCTTCTAGATACATGGATCAGCCTCATGAGATCCATTGGAAAGCAGCCAAAGGGATCCTTAACTTTGTTCAGGGAACAAGGACACATGGGATCTTCTATAAAGCAAAATCTGATCTTGATTTGATTGGGTTTACTGACAGTGATTGGGAAGGTGATAGCACAGATAGAAAGTACACATCAGGATATGTGTTCATGCTTGCAGAAGGGCCAATAAGCTGGTCAAGAAAGAAACAGAGTGCCATTGCACTCTCATCTACAGAAGCAGAGTACAGAGGAGTTATTAATGCAGCAACTCAATGTTTATGGTTGCAGGGATTACTTGGAGAGTGTGGTTTCGAATCAGAGTAATAAAATACCATCTACTGTAATAACCAGAGTGCCATTCGAATCTGCAAAGATCCAATTCAGAAGCAAAGAACCAAACACATTGAGATCCATATGCACTACATCAGAGAGCTTGTGCATGATGGCACCATTCACCTACTCTTCTATTCATCTTCAGAACAAGTAGCTGATATCTTCACCAAAGCATTTTGTGAGAAGACCTTCAGCAATCTCAAATCACTGCTAGGGATTGCTGATCATGCTGTGAAGCATGAGTGAAGACAAGATTTCCAAATTTTGTTTTACAGTCCATGTTTAAGGGAGGATTTTCCCATGTGGTTTTTGCGTCTTTCCTTGTTTAAATGGACATGCAGTATGTAAAGGGTGACTAAGCCTTGTTGTTAGACCCTATAATTTTCTGATATATTACTCATAAGTCAGGCTTAAGGGGGGGTGTTAGAATAATCAACCCATAGTTAGCTACCTTAGACATTAATTTAATTATTTTTGTCTTATTTGCCTAGTTCATGTGTCCCACTTTATGCAAGTTGTCATTTACCTATCCATAGTGGTCCAACTTGCCTAATTTGAATCATGTAGCACTTGGGAAACCTCAAGGAATCAATTCTTCTTTATTCCTGGCCTCCTAGGTGCCCTTCTGCTTTTCTTGCTTTATTGCCTACTTTTTCAGTGCTTTAAGGCAATTGGGAAAGTTTGACTAGGTGAGGTGAACTAATTTTTTTGTCCTCTACATCCTCCACTCTTTTATCCTTGGAAAATCATGTATGATTTTTCATTCCATCACTCTTTAGCTTGCCTAAGCGCTTTTTCCAATTCGTGAGCTCCATGACTGATTTGGGATCAGCTTTTTGCACCTATGGGGGATTTGCTTAATTTTAGTAAGCCTGCTTTTGAATAGATTCGAATTACTCCTCATGCATTCGAATCCCTTATGTAATTATTTAATGCAGCAACCTATCATGTTACAGGGTTGGCTATTGTACACTTATTCAATACAGTTTAGTGTTCAGCTCATTATTCAGTCTCTTTTGTGAGTGATTTTGCATGTTTAATTGATAATTGTTGTGAGTAAAATTAATCTATCACTGGGTTCAATTTCCACATTATTATGTTATTCTATCCTACCCTATTCTACTTGGAAATATAAAAAAAAATGTTCAAGTATATGCATATTTCCAATGGAGCCACTTTCGAAGAAGTGGCTCAAGTATGCTGATATTCCCAATAGAAAAATATAACTTTATGAATTCTAGGATATGAGAGATCAACTTCCCTTGAAATGATGGTGCCAAGAATTGGTGAAGTATGGAATGATGCTGCAAACTGATGACAGATTGAAACCAAGCTTCAATATAGTCCGTGTTCCCTTGATTTCTCATGGATGTTACACCATGAAGCTCCTTAGTAAATTGATCTTCCTCAATGCATAAGAGATTCAAATCTAATGATGTGAATGATGCTTTCAGTTCCAATGTCTATTCTTCATCAAATTTGTTGATCTTGTTAACTTGTTGATGATCATAAGAAACTTCACTTCCAAGTCTTGGATTTAAAACATGTTCAGGCCTCATATGGATTTGCTACAACAACGCACAATCTTTTTGCAGCAGTGTAGGTGTAGTAGAAAAAGAGGGAAATGTAGGAAAATTTTGCAGTTCAGCACTGTAATCATACTGTACTACTTTATTATGGTTAGGGTGGAGGGTGGATTGGCTAGTAAATTGTGTTGGATACCAAGGAGTTTGATGAGAAGATAGATGTGACTGATGTAGAGCATTGGTTTGTGAGGTTGATATTGAAAGACCAAGTTGTTGTGAAGCATGAGGGAGAGTGGCCATGTGATCATAAGATAGGCCATTCCAACCTTGTGTATATGGTAGGTAAGAGTTAAATTGAGGCTGCAACAACTACCATGGTGGAAGAGTATTCAATGACTGAGTATGAGAGTAAGGAAATAGAGGGATAGATTTTTTAACCATACATGTAGGCCATGGTTGACATGACTGTTGCAATGATTTGGTTGCAACTCCCAGATCTCTTTGATATGTTCCTTTCATCGAGAGTATGGAGGGGCAGAAATACGTGGAATGCTTCAAGTCACACATACCACAACTTTCAACACTATCCAAAGGGAAATTGTAATGTCCCCAAAAATTGAAAAAAAAAATTTATAGGTTAGTAAAAAAACTACCCAGAGGGGATCATTATTACTCATGTAGAATTACATGCGCTACTTAACTTTCGGTCTCTTCAAAAACTGCTCATACAGTCTTGTTAATTTCTTATCCATTTAGTGATTATTAGTTCGTTTACTTCTTATGTCTTAATTCTGTTATTTAAACTATTTGTACATCTTAGTTATTACTGTCGATGAGTTCATGAATTGTATAGTTCATTGATTCAGTTCTGTACATATGTTCTTGGTTTATTCAGTATAAAATAACTTAACTTTGTTGATGGGAATAAAGTGGTGAAGTGGCGGGACTACTTCTCCCATGACGATCTGAGAGGTAAGGTATTACTTGGTTATGCAGGCTTACTTAGTTCAATCGAACTAAGGCACCTTTCTCTTTTGTTTAGACAGTTCATTAATTGCGATGGGATTAGATGTATAGTGTGTTGACAGCCTTGGTCATCGATAAACTGATGCTAGTTATTACGTTGCCCATCGACTTGGTTTTTCAAACTTGGTAAGTGTCATTATCATCAATTTAGCCATTACGACTAAACTTCCTGTACATTGATTATTCTTCATTATGGTCTTAAATTCGTCATTTTTAGATGTCATTAATCTCTTTTCGTGCTATGTATATTTTTACTATATATTCTTTTTAATGTTTCCTATGCTCTTTTATTGGAAGGTTATTAATGGTTTGAGAGAAGAGCTTTAGATTTGATAATACGGGATATTTAAATGGTGTACTTTGTATGCCATGGTGCTTAAGCCTAAACACCTTAACACTATGATATTAAATCCTTGGTATTAAACCCTAACCTCTAAACCTATGGACTAAACATTATCTACATTCCTAAGCAAGGGTCTTAAACTTTGAACTAGTGCAACCTATGACTAAGTATTATGGTAATGCTATCATAGTACAAGCTTTGAAATGTGATAACGTTGATGTTTAACATTTGGGGTGACATAGTGTATGTTATAAACCATATGTTCCATGGTTTAAGTGATGGTGCGAAGGGTGGTGATAATCGATACTTTGTAACAAGTCGTGACTATGGGAGTGGGTTTGTGGAAACGTTAATGGACTCCATCCTGTTGCATTTAATGCTTGTGTGAAAGTATGACAACCTTCCCCTTAGGCTTGGATCATGATGGATGTGTATTGCATTTGACATTTGGGGTTTCGTTGTTTGGCTCTGCGTAGAGGTATGGCCATGGAGACGACCTCCGGCTTGTGAAGGTAAGCCCACATGAACTTATTAGCCTGCACATTATTTGGTTTATAGTTTGAAAGAAATGGCATACTCCTCATCCCCATTTGGTTGTTGCTTGCAACTACCGAAAGGGATGGAGTGAAGCTTCACTACATTACAGTTGGCTCCCAGCATTGCATTCGTGGCCACGGTAAGCCTGCTCATCAAGCTTATTCTTGTCACCCTTCAATCATGTGGTAGGTCTATGTTTTGACTGGTTATTTGGTTGGGGTTTGATGTTGTAGCGAAATGGATTTTTCCTTTGGGCTTTGAATACGGACTTGGCTATTTTTAATGTTGAGGTGTTATGCCATGACTTGATGCTTAGGCCATTCGGCTCTATGTAATGTTTATTTTTTGTTATGTAAAATGTTAATGTTATGGTTTTGGGATTTTATTGCCATGGGATGCACCATTGCAAGCAATGGTTCCATAGCCCATTGGCACACCTATGTAAAACCTTGCTCTCGACCTTTAATGGCGACTATGCACAAAAATTTGGGAAACTCTATGTAAATAGATGAAAGCATTGGTTTTTATATCAATTGTAAAGGTTTATTGTGTATGCGATTTCCTAGTGCATTTTTTATCTAGCTCTGTAATTAAATAATTTGGGGTTTTTAATGGGCAGAGGCATAAGCCTTACTGGATGCTCTGTGTGTATTTGTTGTTGATTAGTTTGATAGATGTAAATTTTGACTGTGTGGGTGAATCCCATGCCCTCAATGGCATGAGCCTTCCCACAGTGCTGCGATAGCTTGTAATTTCATTGTTTACAGCATTTGGTTCTTATGTGATAATTGGACAGTGTTTTAAAACACTATTTGACTTTGGTCATGACTTATGTGAGCATTGTGTATTAAAATGTTAGTGGGTTTTGTGAAGGCCAATGTATGCAGACCCTCGATGGCACTCGTTTGTTTTAAATAACTTGGACTATGTATTAAAATGTTTAGTGGTTGAGGCCGTGTTGTAGCTAGAGTCTTATGACCTTTCTGCTAGCGTAGGCATTTTAATTATATGGAAATGGTGTGACTCATGGCCTATGTGATTAATACTATGTGGTTAGATTTGGTAAAATGGGTCGTGGTCGGTGACTGAGCATACGGTCTTCGTCATTTTGAGCTAGGGCGATTTCAAACTATGAAATCTTTTATAAGAAATAATAGAAATGGTAATAGGAAAATACTTTATGGATTTGGTTATGCGTTTGATTATGGTGATGATTTATGTTACGGTTCTTATTGTGGATTTTAATTTTGATGATGAAATGAAGTTGTAACCTGTGAGGGTCGATACCACGACCTCTATTTATTAATACAGAGTTGTATGAATGTTACTTGATGAAACTTTTAGATGAATGTTTAAGATGGATCTTGTATGGGACTATTAAAAATATAATGCATGGGAATTATGTTGTTTTAATATATATGTTAATACTATATGTTTTATAGCATAGTCTTGATAAGTACCACATGGATGGTCACGATATCCCTCTGATTATTATTAATGATGTTTTATTTATGTGGAATATTTTTAATGTAATTTCTAATATGGTTACAAACCTTGAAAGATCTTAGATGGGTTATTTAATTTTTAGAAATAAATGCATAGATAGTTTTTATAGAGATTTATAATTGATAGTCTTACTTATATGTATATATAATTATTTTATAAAATATTTCTGGTGATCAGTAATACCCTAGGGTATCTATATAGTATATTTACTTCTTTAAAATTAATCCTGTGGTTAAATCTACTATAATCTGAAACACATGTCTTTACTAACAGATGTAATATGTTAGTAGACGTATAAGTAATAGGTGAAAATTTAAATAGTAGGTCTAGATTTACCTAGTCTACAGTATTAATTTCTGAATATGAAAATGAATACAGAACACAAATTTTAAAGATATGAACCTAGATATATACAGCCTATGATAATATTTCCCGTCCTAGGAATATTGAAGAGAAATAAGGAACCTAGCAAAATATAGGAAGAACATCAATAACCCTGGGTTAGTAAAATATATAGAAGCTTTTACATAAAGCAGCCAACATTTTACCTTAGAAATGAACTTTGACATACTAAGAATTCGTACCTGTGATTTATCTTCCTGAAGATCCTTTAATGGATGAACCTGCACACTTTTCAAATAACCAACATTATTAATTTCAGGCAGATCGAACCTCTAATTTTGATGACCAAATCACTTGGGAACTACAACGTTGCTCCCAACCATGATCCAGAACAATTCCTGGTTCTAATCCAGATCCCCCTGAGCTGGAATCCAACATGCAAGTATCTTAGAGCTCCTATGGTAGAGTTTCCTAACTGGTATTCAGTTCTCAATCAATCCTCTTTTCCTTGGAGGAGAAAATTCTCCAAGAAAACACTTGAGAGAAAAAGCAGGCAAAATAATAATTCTCCAAGAGAAAAATAAGAACCCCAAAGCTTTGCTAGGCTTGAGTCCTTATAGGAAGACTTTTCAGTCAAAGTGGGAGTTAAATCAATAAATCCTTGATTTCTTGATTTAACCCTTTTTAATTTACTGGGGTAATTTTCAATTCTTAACCTAGGAACTTTTAACTAGTTCCTAGTTAGTCTTTCATAGTTACTTAACTATTTATTAGTCCTCTAATAATAAATAATAATTGGTGGAGCTTCTCTTCTTTCTTTATTCAATTATATAATTAATCATAATTAATTCTTTATACATGCTATGTATAAAAGACATAGTATTAAAATACTATGTTAACATTTGTCTTTGGGAATCATGTATCATGATCCCTAGACTTAACGACACTTCCTTATGAAGGTCAAGTAGATAGATGGCTCAGGTTTACTAGGCTAGGCAACTCTAAACATCCTTGCATGTTGGATTTCCCTCATATAACGTGGTATCACTTCAGTACTTTGATAAGAATACATAAATTCGAAATTTTATTTAATCACTTATAAATAAGTATGACAATGATCAATATTTTTCTCGATCCGTTTTCACTCAAAAGTTATTAATTTTTTTTTAGTAACCCCTAGCGCTTACTAGAGCCCATATTCAATGCCTATAGTAGGTAGTTACAAACATAGTGCAATGCCAGAGCTTTTGCTCAACATTAAATTCTAGGATGTACTTGTACGGTACACGTATGGATACAATGGCCAAAGATCCAATGCTGTAGAGCTTATTCTCAACATCAACATGGAATGCTCCAGAGCTTATGCCAAACATTTCCAATTATATTTGCATGTGTTCCAAAGCTTTATGCTCAACACAAAATGTAAGTACTCATGTCCTCCAGAGCCTCTTACTCAACACAAAACATCTCATTGATCATGTGCTTTAGGGTCCATGCCCAACACAAACATTTCATCAATCATGTGCTTTAGGGTCCATGCCCAACACAAAACATATATATACATATATATCATAAAAAATTGGCTTACGTCCAATATTCAAAACAAATCATCATGTTTATATGCAGTGGGGTCTTTGACCCAATATAAAATAAAACATCAATATAATCATCATGATCAATAGGCTTATGCCCATAAATGGTAGGCCCAAAATTTGGGACATTACATCCCTTCCCGCTTAGTACAACACTGTCCCTGGTGTTCTAGGGACTCTGAATGATATCATGAAACAAGGCAGGGTAATCCTTTCTCATGGTGGCCTCATTCTCCTAGGTAGCTTCCTCTACCTCAAAGTGCTTCCACTACACTTTCAATTGCACTGCAATGCACTTACGAAGATGCACTTCTCTCTTGTCCAATATATGCAAAGGCTGAGGGGAAAATCCCCCCTCAGGTTCCACCTGTAATAAGGACCAATCAATGACATGCTTAGTGTCATAAACATATTTCTTTAATAAAGTTTCATGGAAAACATTATGAAATCTTACGTGTGCAGGTAATGCTAATTCATAAGCCACTAGTCCTTTCTTGGCCAAAACTTCAAAAGGTCGACAAAACTTAGGTGCCAACTTACCACACCTACCCAAGCTCAACGAGCTCTAGTTTGCTTTCACTTTTAAGTAGACATGCTCACCTACTTGATAGCTTTTATATTTTCTTTTCTTATCCGCATAACTTTTCTGACGGTCTTATGCCTCTTTTAAGGTTTTCCTGGACCTTAGTAACTAAATGTTCCAAGTCCAATAACATGTCAGGCCCTAACATGAGCCAATCCACCGGACTGTCCCAAGTAACTGGGGTCCTACAATTCTATCCATAGAGTACCTCAAAAGGACTCATCTTGGTGGAAGACTGATACCCGTTGTTGTATGCAAACTATGCAAGGTGCATATAATCCTCCCGCTTGGTGGGGTTGTTCATGACATAAATTCTAAGCATGTATTCCACAATTTGGTTTACTCTTTCATTCTACCCATCCATTTGCGGGTGATAAGCAGTGCTAAATTTTAGCTGCATCTCTAATCTAGAGAATAAAGATCTCCAAAAGTTTCCTGTAAACTTAACATCTTGATCTCAGATAATTACTTTGGGTATCCCATGCAATCTAAATATCTCGTTTAGGAAGATATCAACAATGTTCATGGCCTTGTAGGTCAATTTCACGGGGATGAAATGTCTTGCCTTTGACAACTTGTCAATGACTACAAAGATGGAATCATTTTTCTTCTTGTTTTTTGGTAATCCAGTAATAAAATCCATACTGATAACCTCCCATTTCCATTCTGGAATGGGAAATGGCTATAGCAATCCTGAAGGATGCTGGTGCTCATCTTTAACTAGCCGACATTCTTGAAATTTTGCAATAAACATTGCAATCTCAACCTTTAACTTGGGCTAGAAAAAGTGTCTCTTGACGATAGATATCATCTTTTGATTTTATCGGGTGCCTTGAGTACGGTTCCCTATGAAATTCTGTGAGGATGCTGGACCAAATTTCCCCTCCATCTAGAACATACAATATATCCTTGGACCATAGTAGTCCGGAGCCATCCACCTTGTATTCCTTCTGTTGTTGAAACAACTAGTCCTCCTGGACCTTCTTGAGGATTTCCACATAGAACGGGTTAACTTTGTTGGCCATTCTAATCTTCTCATGCAAATATACATCAGTTTGACTCAGGGTCACCTCATATATCATATGAGTTCGTCGACTCAAAGCATCGACAAATTTTTTCTCTTTGCCCTTAATATGCTTTACTTCAAAGTGATACTCACTTAGGAAATATAACCATCTGGATTTCCTTGCAATCAGATCGAGTTGATCAAACAAATATTTTAGAGTCAATCCATAACACTAGATCCGCAATCTACAACATTGTTGCGGTCATCAAAAGCTACTTAAGCTTTTGGAAACTTTCTTCACACTCGTCAGTCCATAAGAACTTATTTTCTTTCTTTCGTAAAGCCATCATGGGGAAAGTGATTCTCAAGAAGTTCTCAATGAACTTTCGATAATACCAAGCTAAACCCAAAAAGGACCTAATGTCAGTGACATTATTCGAGGTAGGCCAAACCTTTATGGCTCAAATCTTTTTCAGGTCCACAATTATTCTTGCCTCGGATATGATGTGACCTAGGTACTGTATTTGTGGTTTGTAAAAATCACATTTACTAAAATTAGCGTAGAGGTGTTGTTCTCTCAACACTCGAAGTACTATGCGAAGGTGTTCTTCGTGTTCCTCTTTACTCTTGGAATAAACCACAATGTCGTCAATAAAGACTAGTAAAAACCTATTCAGATACTTACTGAATATGTTGTTCATCATACACATAAAGTTTGTGGGTGCATTGGTCAACCCGAATAGCATCACTACAAAATCGTAGTGCCCCTACCTCATACAAAAAGTGATCATGGGAATATATTCATCTCGGATCTGTACTTGATGGTACCCAGATCGCAGGTCAATATTCGAAAAGATTTTCTCTCCTCCCACCTAGTCGAACAAATCATCGATCCTGGGGATCGGATAGTGGTTCTTTATAGTCATTTTGTTCAACTCACGGTAATAAATGCACATTTGCATCGTACCATCCTTATTCTTTACGAAAAAAATTAGTGCTCCCCAAGGGGACACGCTGGGTCGGATATACCCTTTCTCTATTAACTCCTACAACTACAGTTTGAGTTCCACCAATTCTGGTGCACTCATGCGGTAAGGGGCTTTGGAGGCCGAAACTAATCCTGGGCTTAGTTCGATGCAAAATTCTAGGTCTCATTTCATAGGTAATCCGGGGATTTCCTCGAGAAACAAAATTTTTCTGGGCTTAGTTCGATGCAAAATTTTTCAAGAATGGGGAATTCTTCTATGCGTTGTTCTTTATCCGATTCTACATCTCGAATGTTCACTGCAAATAACTTGCAGCCCTTCCTAACACACTTCTTCACTTGTAAGAAAGAGATTTTTCTTACAGAAACTTTCTTGGGGATGCCTTGAACCTTCACTTGGTTCCCTTGGCTATCAGTACACAAGATAGACTTGCGTAGAAAATCGAGCATGACATGGTGTTGTTCCAACTAGTCCATGCCGATAAGAATATCTTACGATCCTAAAGGTAGGATGTTCAGGTTTACCTTAGTAAGGAAACCATTCATGTTTATTTCACATTATTTAACAATTTCTGAAACCTTTCATTTCGTACCGGTGGCTAACTGTACCAGCCAAGGTTTATCATGCTTTACTTTTCCTAATATGCGTAAATCAACAATCTTAGGTGCAACATAGCTCCGACAAGCACCGGGATCAATAAGTATTGAAACAGAGGTGTTCAATATCTTACCTTTGATATCAACCATTGTAGCTTGATGGTCCTCATGTTGGCTATCTAATGCTGCATAGGTTCACGAGGTTCCCGCTATATCCTCCATGGTAGGTTCTTCTTGCACGTTATGCAAGACTCCATTGTTCTTTTTCTTATAATCTCTGGCATAATGCGGCTCGTTGCATTTCCAGCACTTGATTGCTAGAGGGGTAGCATTGGCTCCACTTGCCACTTGCTTATTACAATTATGAGATGGTACATAAGGTTTCACACTTGGTTTATTAAAGTTCTCGTTCTCTTGAAAGTTGTTATTTTTCTTTCTATAAGGATGCGGGTTTGACCCAGGTTTGTGGTTATCAGAAAAATTTCTAGAATTTTCTCTGTTTCGGTTCTGGTTTTCTTGCTGTAACTTCCCATGCTCATAGCAAAGTCTGGCCTTGTGTAGTGTAGTATCCAGTGTCTTTGTCATGTTGAATTCAATCATGTCCCAAAAACTGCAAAGAAGACATCCTAGGAACTGCTGGATCTTCACCTTCATAGGTCAAGGCTCTTATTTTTTGAAACTCCCCATGAAGAATGTCATCACTTCTTTGCCTCTTTCTTCATGGAGAGAGTGAGTCATCACTAGCAGTACTGTGATGATCTCCTTTAGTTGCTTCAAGTGTACCTTCTTTTTCTTCTTCTCTTGGGCTACTGGCTCGCTCATGGTACATTTTTCTTTTGGATCTATTCTTGGACTGTGTAGGTTTACCTTGCAGGCTCCCTCCCATCATGTTATGGAAAATGCTTCATTTATAGCTTGATGTTCCTTTCTTACATTTAGAATGTCTTCTTTGAAACTCTTCAGTTTAGCTTGAATACTGTGCAAATTTTTCAACACATCAGAGTTTAGATCGACCACCAAGTTCACTTCCGGAGTGGGGCTGGTCATTTCTTCCTATTGGCTATTTTCTCTCTCAGTGTTCATAAACTGAATAGCGCTGTAAAAATTTTCCTCTGACACAAAATTTTTTAATAGGAGCAAAAATTTCTGTTAGTAACAAAATTTACTCATCATACTTTATTTTCTCTGTATGAATGCCTGGTGTGGCCATAAGTCTCTCAATATTGAAACTGGGCTCTGAAACCACTTGTAATGTCCCCAAAAATTGAAAATAAAAAAAAATTATAGGTTAGTGAAAAAAATACTCATAGTGGATCATTATTACTCATGCAGAAATATATGCGCTACTTAACTTTCGATCTCTTCAGAAACTGCTCATAGTGTCTTGTTAATCTCTTATCCATTCAGTGATTATTAGTTCATTTACTTCTTATGTTTTAATTCTGTTATTTAAAATATTTGTGCATCTTAGTTATTATTGTCGGTGAGTTAGTGGATTGTATAGTTCATTGATTTACTTATGCACATATTTTGTTTGTTTATTAAGTATAAACTAACTTAAATTTGTTGATGGGAATAAAGTGGTAGTGTGGTGGGCCTAGTTCTACCATGATGATCTGAGAGGTAAGGTATTACTTGGTTTCGCAAGCTTACTTAGTTCAATCGAACTAAGGCACCTTTCTCTTTTGTTTACACACTTCATTACTTGCGATGGGATTAGATGTATAGTGTGTTGACAGCCTTGGTCGTCGATAACCTGCTACTAGTTATTACGTTGCCTATCAACTTGGTTTTTCAAACTTGGTAAGTGTCGTTATCGTCAATTTAGCCATTACGGATAAATTTCCTGTACATTGATTATTCTTCATTATGGTCTTAAATTCATCATTTTTAGATGTCATTAATATCTTTTCGTGTTGTGTATATTTTTACTATATATTCTTTTTAACTTTTCCTATGCTCTTTTATTGGAAAGTTATTAATGGTTTGAGAGTAGAGCTTTGGATTTGATAATCCGAGAGATTTACATGGCCTACTTTGTATGCTATGGTGATTAAGCCTAAACACCTTAACACTATGATATTAAACCCTAATCTCTAAACCTATGGACTAAACCTTATTTACATTCCTAAGCAAGGGTCTTAAAATTTGAACTAGCACAACCTATGACTAAGTATTATGGTAATGCTATCATAGTGAAAGCATTGAAATGTGATAACGTTGATGTTTAACATTTGGGCTGACATAGTATATGGTATAAACCATATGTTCCATGGTTTAAGCGATTGTATGAAGGGTGGTGATAATCTCTACTTTGTAACAAGTCATGACTATGGGAGTGGGTTTGTGAAAACGTTAATGGACTCTAGCCTAGTCCATTTAATGCTTGTGGGAAAGTGTGACAGCCTTACCCTTAGGCTTGGTTCACGATGGATGTGTATTGCATTTGACATTTGGGGTTTCATTGTTTGGCTCTGTGCAGAGGTATGGCCATGGAGGCGACCTCTAGCTTATGAAGGAAATCCCACATGAACTTATAAGCATGCACATTATTTTGTTTATAGTTTGAAAGAAATGGCATACTCCTCATCCCCATTTGGTTGTTGCTTCCAGGTACCAAAAGGGATGGAGGGAAGTGTGGCTAGAACATAGTTGGCTCCCAGCGTTGCATTTGTGGCCATGGTAAGCCTGCTCATCAAGCTTATGCTTGTCAACGTTTTATCCTCTGGTAGTGATATGTTTTGACTGGTTATTTAGTTGGGGTTTGATGCTGAAGTGAAACCAATTTCACCTTCAGGATTTGAATACAGACTTGGTTATTTATAATGTTGAGGCGTTATGCTACGACTTGATGCAAAGGCCATTCGGCTCTATGTAATGTTTATTTTTGGTTATGTAAAACGTTAATGTTATGGTTTTGGGATTTTAAAGCCATGGGATACACCATTGCAAGCAATGGTGCCATAGCCCATTGGCACGCCTGTGTAAAACCTTGCTCTCGGCCTTTAATGGCGACTATGCATAGACATTTGGGAAACTCTATGTAGATAGATGTAAGCGTTTGTTTTTATATCAATTGTAAAGGTTTATGGTGTATGTGATTTACTCCTGTGTTTTTTATCTAGTTCTGTAATTAAATAAGTTGGTGTTTTTAATGGGTAGAGGCATACACCTTACCAGATACTCTGTGTGTAATTGTTGTTCATTAGTTTTATACATGTAAATTTCGACCGTGTGGGTGAATGCCATGCCATCAATGGAATGAGCCTTGCCACAGTGCTGTGATAGCTTGTAATTTCACTATTTACAGCATTTGGTTTTTATGTGATAATTGGACTGTGTTTTAAAACATTATTTGACTTTGGTCATGACTTATGTGAGCACTGTGTATTAAAATGTTAGTGGGTTTTGATGAGGGTAGGATATGCAGACCCTCAATGGAAATCGTTGTTTTTAAATAACTTGGACTCTATATTAAAATGTTTAGCGGCCAAGGCCGTACTGTAGCTAGAGTCTTACGACCTCTCTGCTAGCATAGGCATTTTAATTATATGGAAATGGTGTGACTTGTGGCCTGTGTGATTAATATTGTGTGGTTAGATTTGGTAAAATGGGTCATGACCGGTGACTGAGCATACGACCTTCATCGTTTTGAGCCAGGGTAATTTCAAACTATGAAATCTTTTATAAGAAATAATAGAAATGGTAATAGGAATTTACTTTATGTATTTGATTATGCGTTTGATTATGGTGATGATTTATGTTACGGTTCTTATTGTGGATTTTAATTTTGCTTATGAAATGAAGTTGTAACCTTTGAGGGTTGATACCACGACCTATGGTTATTAAATATGACCTATGTTTATTAATATAGAGTTGTATGAATGTTACTTGATGAAACTTTTAGATGGATGTTTAAGATGGATCTTGTATGGGACTATTAAAAGTATAATGCATGTGAATTATGATGTTTTAATATATATGTTAAGACTGTAGGTTTTATAGCAGAGTCTTGATAAGGACCGGATGGATGGTCACGATATCCCTTTGATTATTATTAATGTTTTTTTTATTTATGTGGAATATTTTTAATGTAATTTGTAATATGGTTACAAACCTTGAAATATCTTGGATGGGTTATTTAATTTTTAGAAATAAATGCATAGATAGTTTTTATAGAGATTTATACCTGATAGTCTTACTTATATGTATATATAATTATTTTATAAAATAATTCTGGTGATCAGTAATACCCTAGGGTATCTATATAGTATATTTACTTCTTTAAACTTACTCCTATGGTTAAATCTACTATAATATGAAACACATGTCTCTACTGACAAATGTAATATGTTAGTAGAGGTATAAGTAATAGGTGAACATTTAATTAGCAGGTCTATATTTACCTAGTCTATAGTATTAATTTATGAAATTGAAAATGAATACATAGCACAAATTTTAAAGACGGGAACCTAGCTATATATAGCCTATGATAATATTTCCCATCCTAGGAATATTGAAGAGAAATAAGGACCCTAGCAAAATATAGGCAGAACATCAATTACCTAGGGTTAGTAAAATATATAGAAGCTTTTACATAAAGCAGCTAGCATTTTACCCTCGAAATGAAGTTTGACATACTAAGAATTCGTACATGTGATTTATCTTCCTAAAGCTCCTTTAATGGATGAACCTGCACACTTTTCAAATAACCAACATTATCAATTTAAGAGAGATCTAACCTTTGATTTTGATGACCAAATCACTTGGGAACTACCACGTTCCTCACAACCATGGCGGGGAACCATTCCTGGTTCTAATACAGATCCCCCCCGAGCTGGACTCCAACATGAAAGTAGCTTAGAGATCCTATGGTAGGGTTTCCTAACTGGTATTTAGTTCTCAATAAGTCCTATTTTCCTTGCATGAGAAAATTCTCCAAGAAAACACTCGAGAGAAAAAACAGGCAGAATAATAATTCTCCAAGAGAAAAATCAAAACATCAAGCGTTTACTTGGCTTGAGTCTTTATAGGTAGAATTTTCAGTCAAAGGGGCAGTTAAATCGAGAAATCCTTGGTTTATTGATTTGGCCCTTTTTAATTTACTCGGGTAATTTTCAATTCTTAACCTAGGAACTTTTAACTAGTTCCTAGTTAGTCTTTCATAGTTATTCAAAATTGTTTATTAGTCCTTTAATAATAAATAATAATTGGTGGAGCTTCTCTTCTTTCTTTATTCAATTATATAATTAATCATAATTAATTATTTATACATAGTATTAAAATACTATGTTAACATTTGTCTTTGGGCATCATGTATCATGATCCATAGACTTAACGACACTTCCTTATGAAGGTCAAGTAGATAGATGGCTCAGGTTTACTAGGCTAGGCAACTCTAAACATCCTTGCATGTTGGAATTCCATTGTATAACGTGGTTGCTCTTCAGTACTTTGATGAGAATACAGAAATTCAAAATTTTATTTAATCACTTATAAATAAGTATGATGATAATCAATATTTTTCTTGAGCCATTTTTGCTCGGAAGTTATTAAATTCTTTTCAGTAACCCCTAGCCCTTACCAGAGCCCATACTCAACGCCTATAGCAGGGAGTTACAAACATAGTGCATTTCCAGATCTTTTGCTCAACACTAAATGCTAGGATGTACTTGTATGATACACCTAGGGATACAATGGCCAAAGATCCAATTCTCCATAGCTTATGCTCAACATCAACATGGAATGCTACAGAGCTTATGGCAAACATTTCCAATTATATTTTCCTCTGTTCCAGAGCTTTATGCTCAACAAAAAATGTAAGTACTCATGTGCTCCAGAGCCACTTTCTCAACATAAAACATCTCATCAATCATGTGCTTCAGGGTCCATGCCCAACACAAACATTTCATCAATCATGTGCTTCAGGGTCCACGCCTAACAAAAAACATATATATACATATATATCATCAACAATTGGCCTACGCCCAATATACAAAACAAATCATCATGTTTATATGTAGTGGGGTATTTGACCCAATATAAAATAAAACATCAATATAATCATCATGATCAAAAGGCTTATGCCTATAAATGGTAGGTCCAAAATTCGGGACATTACAGAAATCCCTTGCTTCTGTTATTTCCTCCCGCTTTTCCTTATCCTGCAAAACACCCAATTGTGAATAAGATTTAGGAATTTCAAATAAATTGTTGATTTCAAGTCATATAACTCTTGTTCTTGCAACATATTTCAAAGATTGAAAAGAAGGATTACTAGAATTTTTACCAGTCTTGAAGTTTCCTCTTGAAAACCTTCTACATAACTCACAAATATCATCATATACTAACTGAAATACATTACCTATTCCCATCAGATTTAAGATTTATAAATATTCATCCTGGATTCCTTTAAGTAGGAGTGTTTTCAAGGTCTCACTCCCTAGCTTCCTTTATTTGAATCTTTGGAGGTTATATTGAAAGCGTTCCATGTATTCATCTAGAATCTCTTCTTCTCCTTGTGTCATTTCGAAGATGTCTTCATTGACCCTGCAATAATCTTGGTAACTTTTCAAGAACACATGTTTCGTGTATTCCCAAGTTTGTATACAGTTCCCACCGAGGCTCATGAACCATCGGAGGGCTGTTCCTTTTAGAGTAAGGGGAAACAAATTCAACTTTTGATCAATAATATGATAATATCCTCTACAAAGTACTTCAAATTCAAATAAAATTACAACAGGGTCTTCATTCTCCAAACCGTGAAATTTTGGTAGAACATGTGGGGGAATGTTTTTCGTTGGTGCCACTCCTCCTGAATCTCTAATGGGGAATTCGAAGGTAACAACTTCTACATCTTTCTGACCTTCCATCTCTTCATAGATTCTTCATGTGCTATTCTGAGGCTCCTCCTTCAAATGTTCCTTTCAACTTGTTAGTATAATGGGTGGTGCTTACAACACCAATAATGGGAATGATAAGATTTATGCTCCAAAAGTTGAAAATGAAATAAAACTAAATGCAAAGAAAGAAGAAAAAAAGCACACTCAAAGAAAATTCAATGAAGTCAAAAGTAATCGTGCAACCTACATGCCCTACTTTAACAATGCATCTACAAAACAATGTAAGATATACTTTTACATCGTTGATAACTTCCCCGACAACGACACCAAAATGTTGGTTAGATTAAATTTCTAATTAATTAAATAGCTGAAACTCCCAAACATAAATTATCAACCTGAGCAAGTCTTTTATTTCAAATATATCATGCAATATCTATGCAAGCACAATTTCTACTTGCCACTGTTGATCTATTGGTATGAAATCAAAACTCATTATAAACTAGATCACACCTTCTTGAAAAGAAAACAAACCCCAATCCTATTCGTAAATCCAAATTGTAAATCTAATCACACTTCAACAAAATCAATTCTTATGAAGCAAGATATAAATACATAAATCTGAAAGAAATGATATGTTGTCCAACGATCTATCAAACGAATTAACAAGAAAACACCCATGACAAATCTAATGAATAAAAGCATACAACTATGATAAATGTAATGACTGAAAGCATACAACTATGATAAATCTAATGAATGGAAGCATGAACGAAATAATAAGAAAATCTAAACAATAACACACTTAAAATCAACACTACCAGCATCTGCTTAGGGAAGAGGGCCCTTCCTCCACTGAGCAGAGCTAGATCTCCACAATAAAATTCTACAACTTGAGAATTAAGAAACTGCCACCATGTATTACCAGAGTGAAATCATTACAACATAGTCTGGATGAAATCCTATAGCATAGAATTGCTT
>LPNX010886608.1:50940-81771 GCA_001517045.1 Pseudotsuga menziesii
TTCAACAAATTTGCTAATTTGGAAAACTGACCACAACAATAAATCTGAGAATTACATGTTTATAGAAATAGATGTATATCCTAAACTATACCTTTATTCATATATTTCCACGCAAGTCAGGCAAATGAGGCCTTTACGCACAAAACCCATGTCTCATATTTTTGAGATTATTTTCCATCTACCCGCAAATCGAGATGCGGATCAAGGTTTTTTATCTGGCATGCATTTTTTGTTAAGGCTATAACAACTAGATGTGAGTGCCATGTACGTGACAAATCACTCCACAAACAATAATTAGTAAAATTATGCATAATAGTTTTCAATTCATTAAAAATAAAGGAAAATAATCATGGTTAACCACTAAAGCATCAATGGAAGTAACATGGTATTTTACGGACAATTACAACAAATAGATGGAAAATGGAATGATAAATGGATAATAATATGAAGAAGAGGGATGAAATGTATATTGATAGGTGATGAAAAAATGGACAAATCCAAGACCCAACATGTTTAACTAGCCTAGTAAAAAAAATTCGTTTTTAGGGACATTACAATTTTATTGTAGCGTAGCTAGTTTATATATAAATATATATAGCTTCGATGCTCGCAAATGTTAATATCCCAGCGTACTTAGGTTAGCCTATGGCTGGATATTCATTCTTTTGGGGAAAACAATAGTTTAAATATTATGGTGTATGATTGTAATTTTTCTTAATTTTTTTAAAGCTTATAAAAAACGACTACTAATCATTGGTTTATGTGGTTTAGTTTCCAAGTGATTCAATACCTATTTCAGGATTATGGATATTTTTTTAGCATGTTTATTGGTTGGTTTAATGTGTAAAGTAGCGACTATTGCGCATCCTTTATATGATTTTAGGTTTTTTAAGGGATTCGATCCCTGGTTATTTGATTAGGTGTATTTATACTTTTTATTAGTTTGGTTAATGAGTAGTTTAATGATAACATGGATGTATATAATTTTTTTATGTATTTAGTCTAGTAAGTTTCGTTGTATGGCATGTCCAATGTTTACCAATTCTTTAAATATGGTTAAGCAGTGAATGTTGCACATAAACTATATAGTAAGTTTAGTGTGTTTTGTGGTATTTAATAATGTGAAGAGTTTTGGTTTCCAAGGGACTCAATCCGTGGTCCATGACTCTGGTTTAAATGTTTCTTTTAATGGATAAATTTATTTGATAATGGTTATTATTCTTACTGGTGGTTTTATGAATCTATGGGAGAAAACTTTTATACATGTACTATGTTTTTATGGTTTATATTTATAGTTTTAATATTGTTTTATGTAGTTGTAAAAGATCTCATTGATAGATTCTATCAAAACTAAAGGTTGGGTCTAGACTAAACCCTAAAATTTATATAAACTTACAAAACTAGTTTAATATAAGCCTAATAGGAAAATTTACCCTAGAATCTATATAAGAATTTAAAATTGAGATTCTAATTTAACTAATAAAAAAAACATGAAATATTTATTCAAAAATGACAGAGACTAAAATTACAAATATTAATCCAAAGTATAATGATTATAATTAAAACGTGTAAGAATAATTAAGATAGCTTGGAAATGTAAATACCTCCTACCTACAACTATGCAGCTTGTAATGGATAAAGGACCCTACACGCTTAAACAACAAGAATTAATAAAGCACTAGCTATTTCTGACCTTAGGGATGATAACCAGGTACTTTTGGAACTACCATGTTCCTCCCAACCATGACCCTAAATTGTTCCTGGTTCTAATTTGGATCCCCTCGAGCTCGCTCCAACATGCAAGTGATCTAGAACTCCAAAAGGTGAGGATGCTCCTATTTTGAAATCAGGCTTTGTATAAGAATTATTGTTTTTTTGGAAAATGCTCTCCAAATCTTTTCAGAAATAATCATTAGATCCCCAAGACTTCTCTTGGCTTGGTTATTTATAGAAAATATTTTAGGTAAGGGTAGTTGGTTTAAACTTTAGTTGAATCAAGAATTCATTACTTTCGTGAAAATAATCTTTAATTTGATTTATATGGAATTAGTAGTTATTTTGTTCAACTAGGGACTTTTTACTAGTTCCTACTTGAGCTTTAGAATAGAATATTTATTTAATAATTTTAGCTTTTAATAACTACATAGACTCTCACTTATTATTTTAGTTATATTTATTTCTATATATATATCTAAACTTTAGATATTATTCTTAATATTTATTCATGCATCATATATCATAGTTTATTTATTTTGATGCTTCACTTAGTTTACATTATTTCCTTTATCAAGGAATCAGGTAGGGTTTGCTCGAGGTCAACTAGGTTAGGTAGCTCTAGATCCTCCTTGCTTGTTGGATTACATCATATTTCATGGTATTTTTTCCAGTCCTTGATGAGATGTAGATTTGAAATTTAATTTAATCAACTTAAAAATAAGTATGATGAGGGTCGGTGCTATTCAAAGTTGTTCTAAATAAACACACTTAATTTTAGTAACCCCTAGCTCTATTCAGAGCCTAATCTCAACACTATTAATTGGGTGTTACACTGGTAGAGTTCCAGATCCTCTTGCTCAACACTAATCCTAGGATGTACTTGTACAATACACCTAGGAATACAATGGCCAAATATCTAATCCTCTAGAGGTTATGCTCAACATCAATTTGGAGTGCTCTAGGGATTATTTCCAACACTTTAAATCTTATAATTCATGTACTCCATAGCTTATGCTCAACACAAAATCTCACAACTCATGTGCTTCAGAGCTTATGCTCAACACAAAATCTCATAACCTTTGTGCCTTAAGGATTACATGCAACACATTATAGAACTCAATAATGCATTCAGACTTCTTCACAATACATCACAATAATCATCATAGTATGTATATTAGGGATAATTACTTAATAATAAATCCACTACATCACACCACGACCATAGTCCTTATCCATTAGGTTCTATGACCAACATATATAATCATATACAAGACAATAAAATATGTGCATTGGATTACACCCAATATATCTAACTAATCAACATAAGTCATGTGCAGTGGGGCATGCACCCAATATATAAAAATAAATATCAAAGTAACTCATGTGTAGTGCGGCTCATGCCCAATATAGTCAAGTTCAAAATTTGGGTTACTTGGACCACTCAAAGAGGTAAAAGGTTCCTCTTGCTTTTACGGGGTTTACTTAGTTCAATGCAAACTAATGAAAAATTCCCCTTTTTTTTCAAGTTACTTTTATGATGGAATCTATCTATGACAGTGAAACATAACATCCTATGGAATGATAACCATGCTACACTATCTTATGCATACCGAAGATAAGAGGACTAAATTCCTAGCCTAGTTGTACCTACTTTCTATGTTTACGTAGAGTTGGAGTGTATGACCTAAAAATTTATGGTTGTCATTATTATTATGGTTGAGGTTATGATATTTTTATCCTCTTGATATTTAGTTTATAACATGTAATTTGTAATGTGTAAATCCTAGGGTTTAAGGCTTAAATCATATGTCATGGCAAACCTTGTGATAAGTCTTTGGAAAGATTATGGGTTAAGTGAAAACCTTTTATGGCATATTTGATATGCCATAAACTATAGCTTAACAATGCAAATGAGGGATTTGATGAGGGTTTAGTGAAAATGTGAATTTGTTATGAGTTGAACTATGGAGATGTGGTTAAGAATTGCGTTTATAATGGAAACCAGGGTGGCGCATTTATGGCTCCTTGGAAAGAGTGGGAAATGAGCCACAAACATTGGCCTAGCCATTTGTGTGATTCATTTGGATCTGATTCTAGTGGTCTGTGCGGTTTTGGATCTTAGGTGTTTATGCCGCATGGAGTGATAACTTCCCCTACGATGAAAGGTATGTTCTCCAGCTGGTTTTGCACCACTAATTTATTTGTTTGCTTTAGTTGAGGTTTCAACATACTTCTCATGGCTCCGCATTTTCAATTTTACAGGTGATAGGGTGGCTTGGACTCGTGGCCTATCGATGGCTCTCCAGACTATCTACGCAACCCTTTAACGGTTAATCCCTGTGAAAAACAATAGTCCTTTACCTCTGTGCTTGCATGTGACAGAGCATTGCACTCTATTTTGGGAGGGTTTATCTCTGTGTAGTTTTTGTTTGTAGACTTTGGTAGTTTGGTTTTGGGCCTTTGTATGGTGTTGGGAATCTTAGAGATGTGACTGTAATTGACTTGTTCCTTGAAGTTTCAAATGTAAAAACATTGGGTGATTTGTGTTTGTCCAAATGAAGCCTTAACTTCGTAAATATATTTTCGTGTGTAACTAAATTGTATGGTTTTGATGTTTAATCGAATGGTGCTGCATTTGGACTTATATGATGCGAAATATTTGGCATTATAGTGCCATTGCTTGTAATGGTACTATGTAACTCGTGCAGGTGTTAATTTATTGTTTATGCGTTAAATTTATGGAATGTTTGGTTTGTTATCATGACTGTAAGTTTTGACAGTAGGGTTTAAATTATTCCTTCTCGGCATTATATTTGTTGGGTATAATTCGTTGTTGTCTATGGGATAGGGTTTCTCCTCATGGCTAGGAGCCTAGCTCATGCTTTGGGGTGAATATGCATCTAGTACATTTTGTTTTTATAAGTATTTAAATATGAGACTATGTAGAGATGTGTGAGGCTGAGGTTTATAGTCATGAGATTTGGAAGCCATGACTTAGCCTTTAGCGAATACAAAGTCGGTGAATAGGGTTTTGAATTAATTCTCTATGTGTTTTGGTTCTGCTAGCGTATTTCATATTTGGTGTAAACTATGGTTTAAGTTGATACTTTCGTGGGAAACCTGTAATACGACCCCTTTATAGAGTTAATACGTTGGTGTTTTAAAATTGATACCTACAGGATTTGATTCCTGGGCATGCAATTTGATTTAATTTTGTTTTTTAGTTATGCAAGCCTACATAATTTGATCCTAGGCTATCTAACACATGGACTGGTGCTTTAACGCAACGTTATAGTTTTGACTTCATTAGCCTATAGGATTCGATCCTAGGCTTTCTAATGTGTGGACTGGTGTTTAATACAGCATTTATATCTTTGTTTAGGAAATGATGCCTACAGGATTTGATCTTGGGTTTTTAAATGGATATGTTGTTTAATGGTTTGAATTAAATTATGTATATAATTGATTCTTAGTGGTTGGTTTATAGTAGTTGCGATACTTTGTAATTGTTTAAGATTCAACATAGAAATGGTATTTAATTGTGTTTTAAGTTGAGGAACGGTGTTTATCCTATAGTTGTATATAATGGATTTGATGGGTGAAATAATAAGCATGCTGGAAATATGTAATATGCTAGCAGTGGAAGATGTAGAGTTGGATTTTAATAGAGATAATTTTGTTTCTCTGTATTTTAATTAGTTATTTCGATCGATAGTTTATTAGTTATTTTTAATATGATTTAATTCTAGTTTGAATTTCTTCCACACAGATATTTGACCTATGGTCTGTGGATTTTATAAATTGGTTTATCTGTATATAAACTCCATTTTAATTTTGTATTTAAGTTTGAACAATAATCACGAATCTAGCTAACTTAAATAATCTAGACTCTGTTAGAAAAATACACCATTAGAGAAGACTGAATTTAAAATATAAATGATGAAAGAGTAATGTAGAAATAATAGAGACCATATTTTCCTATGGTTTTGACAACTAATAAAGGGATATGTCATAGACGACAATTAATAACAAGAATGAGATCTATATTTTCCTAACTAGACAATCATGGTTTCAAAAACACTCTTGTAGCATAATATTTTATTTCTAGGGTTTGTATGCATATGTAAACTAAAATAACCCTATTTGTTCTTTTAAGGTTATGTATAAATAACCTAGCTACATCACACAGATAATAATCATATTGTCAATCAAGACTTTAATCCCTTCATTTAACAAGAAAACAGTATGAACTATAAGGAAGATAAAGAAACCTCATACATGCAATTTGAAGCTATTTTAATGGTTGTAAATCCTGCACAATCAAACACACAACATTAACAAGGAAATAGACAGTTCTAACCTCTATTCGGTTAACCAAATAACTTGGGAACTATCGTGTTCCACCCAATCATGACCTAAAACCATTCTTGGTTTCAATATGGATCCTCGCGAGTTGGTTCCAACATCCAAGTAGCTTAGATCTCCTAAGGTAAGGCTTTCCTATCTGGGATAACAGGTTCTGTACCAGTTGGTGTTTTCTCTTAGGAAAAATCCTCTCCAAGAACTCTCTTGAGAATAATAATCATGTAGTATAGATGGAAAATAAAAAATATCCCCCAAGCCTTCCTTTGGCATGGGTATTTATAGATTTCCTTTAGGAAAAGGGGCAGTTAAATCAAGAATAATTTGTTTTCTTGAAATAACCATTTTTACTTAGTTTAGGTGAAATTTAATATTTATTTAATTTAACTTAGGAACTCTTTGATTAGTTCCTATTTTGACTCTTTGAGGTATTTAATATTTAATTAATATTAGTAATAAATTATACGTAGAACCTTTCATTTTTATTCATAGTTACTAGTATTAACACATATGCTTACACCTGTATTCTCATTATATATAGACTATATATATACACCATTGTTAACATGTTTACTTTAGGTATCATGTCACATGATACCTTTCTTTTTATCTTATAGTCACTTCTTATTAAGGCTTTCATGTAGGGGTTAGGTCAACTAGGTTAGGAAACTCTAAACCTCCTTGCATGTTGGATTGCCTCATATAATATGGTATCTCTTCAGTAATTGATGAGATACAAAAATTCAAAATTTTATTTAATCACTTAAAAATAAGGAAGATGAGATCAATGTTTTATCAGAGTCATTTTCACTCAACATATTATTTTTTCAGTAACTCCGAGTGTTTATCTAGAGCCCATACTCAATGCTAAGAAATAGGGAGTTACAACTTAGTGCAATTTCAGAGCTCTTTGCTCAACACTAATGCTAGGATGTATTTGTAGGATACACCTAGGGATACAATGGCCAAGGATCCGGTGTTCCATAGCTTATGATCAACATCAACTTGGAATGCTCTAGGTATTATTCTCAACACTTCCAATTCTTATCTTTTTCATGTGCTTCAGAGCTTCCTTCTCAACACAAATGTTTCGTAACTCATGTGCTCTAGAGCTTCTCGCTTAACACAAACATCACTTACTCATGTGCTCCAGAGCTTCTCTCTCAACACAAACATCAAATACTCATGTTTTCTATAGCTTATCGCTAAACACAAGCTTCAAATACTCATGTGCCTCAGATCTCATGCTCAACACAAACATCTCATCAATTATGTGCTTCATGTTCCACACCCAACACATGAAATCACATGCATGCTAAATAAAACATATGCATTTGGCTTATGCTGAATATATCAAACAAATCATCATTGTCATGTGAAGTGGTGTCTTATGCCCAATATACAAAATAAAACATCAAAGCAACATCACATGCAATTGGACTTATGCCCATTAGTGTTAGGTCAAAAATTTGGGATATTACATCCCTCCCCACTTAGAAAAACATCGTCCCTGGTGTTCTAAGGACTAGGAGTGAAATCATGAAACAAGGTGGGTTAAGCCTCTCTCATGGTTGCTTCATTCTCCCAAGTAGCCTCATTGGCTTCAAAGTGCTTCCATTTCACTTTCAGCTGAACTATGGTGTGCTTCCTGAGATGCACCTCTCTCTTGTCCAGTATATGAAGGGGTTTAGGTACAAACTCCCCTTCAGGTTCCACCTGTAAGAAGGACCAATCAATCATGTGTTTATTATCATATACATATTTATTTAATAAGGATGCATGGAAAAATTATGTACTCTTATGTGATAAAGTAAAGCTATTTCATATGCTACTCACCCTCTCTTTCCCGGTATCTCAAAGGGTCCACAAAATCTTGGTGCTAACTTTTTGCACCTCCCCAAGCTCAACGAGCTTCTTTTTTCTTTTAGTTTTAGGTAACAATGCTCACCTATATGATAATATTTATGTTTTCTCTTCTTATCTGCATAACTATTTTTGTGGTCTTGTGCTTCTTTAAGGTTTTGTTGGACCTTAGTGACCAATTGTTCCAAGCCCTTTAGTAAGTCGGGCCCTAGCATGAGCCGGTCCAGTGGGCTATCCCAAGTGACCAATGTTCTACACTTTCGTCCAAAGAGTAACTCAAAGGGACTCATATTGGAGGAGGTCTGGTATCTGTTGTTATATGAAAACTCTGGAAGATGCATGTAATATTCCCACTTGGTGGGGTTGTTCATGACATACATCCTAAGCATGTCTTCTAAAATCTAGTTTACTCGTTCTGTATGTCTGTCTGTCTATGAGTGGTAAGCAATACTAAATTTTAATTGCATCTCTAATCCGGAGAATAAGGATCTCCAAAAGTTCCTGGTAAACTTTGTATATCAATTTGAGATGATTTCCTTGGCTACCACATGCAATCTAAATATCTCCTTTAAGAATATATCGTCAAGGTGTACTTCCTTGTAGTTAAACTTCATTGGATTGAAGTGTGCTTCTTTTGACAACTTGTCTACTACTACAAAGATAGATTCATTTTGCTTCTTACTCTTTGGTATACTGTAATGTCCAGGTTTTGACCCCGGTTACATTAAAAAGGTACATGATGTATATATTGTAATTAATCGTGGTGTGAAGCTAAAGGCAAAATCCCCGCCATCGATTTGGTCATGCATGTTTCGGAAATAGGGATCGTTGTCGATGGTATATCATGTTATCCGGCACATTATAGTTTTGGCATCATGTAAATATGCACATCAATTAAAATAAACCTACATCCAGCTATGATGGTGCAACATTGAATGAAAAGGGCATGATTCCTAAGGTTAAGAGGGGGTTGTCCAGCCCATGGGGGTCATTGAGAGTTTGCCATGTGTCGGCCATCCATTTAAACTTCTGTTGTCTAGGAGCAGTTATTGCTAAGTAGTGGTGGGTGTGGCAGGACTGTCAATCCTTGCCCACATGCCCATTGCACCAGCGGACTCTTCCTCTTCACTCATGCTGGGGGTAGGGGAATAGCCCACGATTCCAATCCTCCCACGAATCCATTCTAGCAGTTGAGTAATGTTCACCCTCACGTGAATGTTTCCCTCTCTGGACTTCCCCATGCACCTCCTAGGGAAATTTCCACATTGTTTTGTTTAATCATCATGCATAGGCCAAAAATCGGATGGTTTTACCTCACGCAGGGGTTGGGGGATTGTGATCTCATGTGGCAAGCTATAAGAGCGGCCTGAGGGGCATGACTCTGCTGTTCATATGTTTTCCCTATCAATGCTAGGAATCTGTCTTCTTCCCCATCTGTGGATTGTGTAATGTTTTCATTGTTTCAGTATGTGATTGGGTTGTAGATCTTTCCCTGGTTTTGGTTGCTACGTGTGCAATTATCTTGTAGGGTTGCTGTTGAGTTTTTTTGGCCATGATAGGGCCAAGAACAACTCTAAGTCCTCTTGTTGACTTGAGCTATGTTCACCCTTTCGTTTAGGTTGTCACCCTATTATCTTTATTTTCCTCACAGAGTTGTGAGCTCTTTGTTTTACTATGGTATGCAGTGGTTGGTCTTCGGACTGTTGAGAGTAGGATTAGAGGCTGGGCATGCTTGAGAAAACTAGTGTTTGGAGCCACTTAGATAGAGTTAAACTACTGGCTTTCATCTCCACAACCCTTGAAGAGTATTGGAAAGGGAAGTCAGGGCCTGAGGGACTGTAAAGTAGAGAAAGGACTGATTCCTGTTGATGGGTGTGTGGATTTCTTAGAAGTTCGGTTAACTCTGGTGTAGGCGTCCTTAGCCCTCCATTGAGTCCACCAACTTGGCATTTATCCTTTCCTAGATCTTTGACGGCATGATAAACCCTACTGTGTGGGCTTGGATGATTGGTGTATCTTGGCTATGTGTAATCTTTCTTTGACCCTTATTCCTTGAGGAATCATGCCCAGCTCGGGGGTGGCAGTGTTGCTGAGAGATTGATGAGCATGCTGGCCTATGGTTGGGTGGAACGTTGCAGCGACATAGCTAGTTGCGGGATGAATTCTTTTTAAGATGAGTATTCTTGACTATTCCGTCTCTGCATTTATATTTACTGATTAATAAATATGATGAACATGTGGTATGCTTGAATGAATGTATGTTTGCTTCCACTATGTATATGAAGGATTAGGCATATTAGTATGTTTTATGTTTTAAGCTTTATATTTTAGCATTATATTCATGTTCATGTTCATGGGGCTATCTGCTCGAAGGTTTTTGATAGTTTGGTAGCATCCTCCTCGCCGATTAGAGGGTCAGGGATGTTACAATATGGTATCAGAGCTAATGTTGCAGCATGGGCCTGAATGGGCCATGAAGATGCAGTGGCAGAGCCTACAAGTTGCAACATGAGCCTCATGGAGCCATGAAAGATCATCTAGTAGGGGCAGGTTTCCCTCTACCTAGAAGAGATATGAATGACCTAAAATTTCCAGAAAATTTTGTTGGAAAATATTCTAAGTACCAGAACCGTCAGATCATCGGAGGACTAAGTGAGAATCCCCTCCGATACGTTGGAATGTCATCTGACGAGGGGTAGGCAGAAAAGGATTTTTGAAAATTTTCTAAGAGTTAGGTTGTTGGCTCATCGAAAGTCTTAGTGGGAATTCCTTCCGATGAGGAAGATAGATTAGTCAGACGGCCGTCCAATACAGACCCCGACGACAGCGAAGTTTAGTGGATTGACTAGCCGATGATATGACAGCGGAGGAAGAAAATTGCAGAAATTTTTCTAAGTATTTGACAGCCATCAGAAAAGGATAGAGGATGTGGGAGCCACAGTTTCGGAAGAGATCATTCGAAGACCGCCAAAACACCGGCTCCATTTAGTTGAAATAACATTCGATGTTGACTATCGGTGATCGACAGAAGTTAGTCGAAGGGATCAGCGACATTTAGATGATGGAACCCTCGATACGGCAGCGGGAAAAAGGTGAAGGATCACCGAAAGTTAGTTGTTGAGGCACCGATATGTCGACGGAGGATAGAGGACATGAGTGCTAATGACATGTCGGTGGAAATTAGATAAGGAAAATGCCAAAACATCGGTGAAGAAGACAAGATACTAGCTGGATGAACCGCCGACTGTGACAGCGGAGGAAACATTTACTGCTAGCTCACTACCATCAGAGAGATTTAGTGAAGGGAACTGCCAATATATCGGTGAAATCTAGTTGATGAACTAGTCGATGTGGCAGGAAAAAGGTAAAGGGAAGAAATTTCAAAGACTTATCTAAGTGTCGAACCCATCAGCGATCGGTTGATCCGGGAGGATCTAAAAAGACCAATTTTCAAAATCATCATATTGCAACAAAAATAGTACCATGTCGAATAGCTCATCAATCCGATTCCAACGGTGCAAACAGCATTTCAAACGGACTCCGGATGCAAAAGATATTGCATTTTGAAGTTTGGCCCCAACAAGGAAAATTTTTGGCTGAAGTGCCACGTGGCACTCCCTCAAGCTTCCACGTGGTAGTCAAAAAATGCATTCTAATGACATGGCATGATAATGTGTCATGATGATGTGGCATGGTGATATGGCATGCTGACATGGCATGATGATGTGGAATGATGACATGGCATGATGAAGTGGCATGATGACTAGCATGCATGCATTTGTGCTTGAAATGAGTTTTAGGACATTCATGCATTTACTCATGAGAAATTGTAAAATGATTAATATTTGAAGTGAGTGGAAAAATTACTCACATATTACTCATTTATTTTATTCCTTGAGTTGTTATGAAATTAATGCATGGTTGTAACCAAAAACAAAAATGCCATATTTGTAAAGAAGTTGTAACAAGTTGGTTTATGGTTGAAAAACCAACATGCTATTTAAAAAAGGGATTTTGTTATGTAATGGATTATTGTTGGATTTTGTAAATGTCATTATGGGGAAGTAACTAAATGTGAAAACCCATGGGCATGTGGGCATGAACCATATTTTTGGTTTATGTTCTTAAAAGCCAAACCAATTTGTAACTAATCCCAATTTGGAGAATCACATGTATCATGCCACCAAGAGTGGTTTATGTGCATTTGAAGGAAGCTCAAGTTTGGAGAGATGTATCCCATAGAGGAAGCAAGCATCTCAGAGGCCCCATTGGGGGTCTCCATTGGAGAAGCTCATGGAGAGGCTCCAACCTTGTAGTTCCAGCTTAGAGAGCAAGCATGGCTCCATCATGTCCGAAGGTGATCCAGTGTAGGAGACAAAGAAGCAGAGTCAATTCGAGGAGGCAACATTTCAATTTGCATTTGAAGGCAAGTAGCGACCATCTACACTCTCATCTCGAAGGACAAAGGTGAAGGGATTGGTTGGTAAGAGTGTGACTTTGGTTTTATTGATGCACTTGTCATGCAAACATATTGTCATCTATTGAGACTATCCTGCAAAAGATCATGTGGTGTAGCTCGAGGTTCATGGCTCGTAGAGTCAGTTGAAAGAATGTGATTTGCAACATTATGCAAGTCTTTGATCCGCTCGAGGTTCGTGGCTCGTAGAGTCAGTTGAAAGAGTGTGATTGGCTACATTGGGAAAATATATTCATGTCCAAATTTGGAAACTTCTCGAGACAAAGGAGGCAAGCATTTGCTTGCTTGATTTCTGCAGTCTTCGATTGAGTCCTATAGCTTGTGCACTTATGTGACCCATCAGAGGCAGTTATGGTGTGACGGTAGAAATGAACATATGATGAAGACTCTGCAGGTGAATCCGTTGTGATGTATCTTCTGTATTTGTGCATATTTGCAATGGATTGGTCACTCTATTTTGGAGTAGGCCTGGAGACGTAGCCAGGAGATCTGGTGAACTCCGTAATCAAATCGTGTCTCTAATGTGCTTGAATGATTTTTCATTTTAATGTGGATGATTCTATGTTACACACTTATATTATGCGCATGTTCACTTGCACTAATGTCAGAAAAAAGATCCTATTGGTCCCGATTGTTTTGAGCAGGTTCGAGGACTTTTCAGGCTCGCCCCTGGGATCAGATCATCGGCGAATGATAGAGGATTAGAGTGTCGATCGGTGGAAGATAGTTAATCAAGCATTTTCAATTGCAGCTATTTAGTAGAATATCCCTCCGAAAGATAGTTATTTCAACTACCGATAGAAAAATTATAGTTGAAGTATTCACCAACACCATGGGAGAAGTTAGTGGTCTGGTCCACTGATGGGCATCGGAAAAGTTTAGCTAATGGCGCAGCTGATGCGGAGCTTGGAGGAAAATTTTCTAAGTGTTGAAATTTTTTGGGACTTGGTGAAGTTCAGAATTTGTTAGCGATCGGTGGAAGAAATAAGATGGAGGCACCAAGGCGATGGCTCCATTCAGTTGAACACCACCAAAACGCCGAATCGCTTAGTCGAAAGGACATTCGATAAAGTCCATCGACGTCGACGGGAGATAGAAGATGAAACCACTGAAACATCGACGGAAAATAAATGATGGAGGCACTGATGTAGTGGAAAAATTTTGTTGTTTGAGCCACTAACATCAGAGTAAAATAGAATATGGGATCACCGATACGGTGGGGAATATTAAAGGATTAGGCCACCGATGAAAAACTTCGGAAAGGTTTAGCAGTTTGGACTGCCGACACGGCGGAAGGAATTTGTTGATGGGTCCATCGATGTGTCGGGATGGTTTAGTGGTCTTAAGCGTCGAAGGAAGTTGGAAGAGTTAGTGGATCTGTTGACCGTCATTATGGAAGACTATGGGACTAACCGTCCAATGAGCGAGTGGTTAGTTTCTCCAATCGCCGATGTCGTGCATCAATTTGGTTTCCCCATCGATGCGGTAAGACTGAATGATCCCAATCGCCGACAAAGTTCGAAGTGTTAGACCACTACAAACCCGATACAGCGGAGGAAAATAGGCAAGCAGGCCACCGATGAGCCAGGAAGAAGACTAATGGTTTCGACCACGGACACAACAGACCTTGGCTGCCGATAAGTGGTCCGGAAGGCTTACTTTGGAAAAATACAGTCAAGGAAATCGCCTATACAGTAGAAACTTATAGTTGATAGGGTTGTCAATGAGCGTCGGAGAAATGTAGTCATCTAGGCCGCTAAAGGGTCGAAATACTAGTCCACTAAGGATCCAAAACGTCAAAAATTTAGTTGGAAAGAGGTCGGATTGGAAAAAGGGAAAATTGGGTTTTTCCAGTGGAATTTTTAGCAAATTTCAACTAGTATTTCAGTGAATTTTTCATGGGATTTTTCAGTAGTTTCAGGGCTGAGAAGGAAGAAAATTATAGGTGGCTAAAGCTAGCATTCCAGACCAAAATATAGTGGTGTGCTCTTCCATCATTCTAGAAGTGGTGTGGTTTTCACACCCAAGGTCAGAATGAAGCATGTGGATAGGCATTGGAAAGCTTATCCAATAGGGAACAAGGGAGAGTCACCAACATTTGAATGCGGAGTAGCAAAGTTCCAGTGGTTTCTTGAAAGACAAATGTGCTTTTGTCAATGTGGAAAAATACGGGAATTGCATGCCTAGAGGTAGCAAGACCTTGAAGTCAAACCAGCTGTTGTGTGGAAGAGGAGTCCCATGCAAAGATGAGGGACTTGAAAAGGGAAATTTCCTTAAACCCTATCTTGCTGATTATAATTACATTTTATAAGTTTTGTACGTAAAATGTATGAGGATATGCCTTGCATGCATAGGATATTACATGTTGGTAAGAATAGTGATGATTATACATTTATGATGAGACACTAATGATAATTGTTGCATTGGTGTTGGCATTAGTGGAAAACCCAATGACAACATAGACATCGATGAATATGTTGCTGATGCTCACGAATGTGACTAGCAACCCTATGGAGAAAGGGATAAGGCAACAAGTCTAGAATCAAAAGTTGGTGAGCAAATTTTGCAATCTCCTGCAAAGGACCAACCAAACTGGTAATGTCAAGGGTGTAAGTAGGACCCATGAAGGTAAGAGCTTAATTATGAAAATTGCATGGAGTGGTAAAATAAAGAGGTCTCATACCATGTGGGTATTTGAATTTTATACTACATTCATATAGAAATGTGTCATGCATGTATTATGTTGTTATGAGCTTAGTATCCCAAGGAAAGTAAGCACTAATGATCTTGATTATAGTCATGCATCTTATATGAAGTAGTCATGGTTAGGCCATGCATGGTATGTTTGAATGCATGGTATTCTTGAATCAATTCAAGGTATCATTGAGTGGATATGCATTAAAAGATTTTATAAATATTGTAGTTATGCATTGAATGGATGCATATGAAAAGTATGAGTAAATGTTGTAGATATGCATACATAAGTATGGGTGCAAATGTTGCGTTGCAATGCATGAATGCATGGAGATAGTGCATGAGTTAATATGAATAACTAATGGCTGAAATGATGAATTGATGACAATTCTAGAACCATTTCAAGAGTTGTTATGAATGCAGGATAGTAAGTGCATGAAGAGGCTAGTCATGATCGATTAACTACTGGAAATGCTCTATGGAAGGCCAAGATGGTACAATTATACACTTGTGGAGTAAGGAGTATCTGAACATTTCATTTTGGCATAAATGATGTGACCTTGCAAATTTTAGTATGATAATGATTGCATGAAGTAAATGAGTTTTGGTAATATTGATGTGATTAACAGCTGGAATTGTTTGAATTTTATAAATTATGAAAATGCTTCAGTGATTGTTGCAGAAATGAAAAAGTTATATGCATCAATACTTACTAATTGTTTGGCTGACTAAGGTTCAGGTTTCAGGTAGATTATTTTGGGCATGGCAATTGGGGTAAGACCATGACAAAGGCTGAAATCTACCATGTGCAAGAGCCAAACCTTATGAGAAGAGTCTCATGGCTGTGAAAATAGTTTGTATGCATGTTGGGTTGTTAAATTTGAATTGTGAAGTTTTGGGTTTAATAAATTGCTGACAACTACTAATCATTATTGGCTTGCATAAGATTGTGTCAGGTGTACGCATTGTAAGTGGGTATTCATGTTATGCTAGTAAGCATAAAATTATAATGGGCATAGTGGTGCTACTTACAAGACACCCACAATTGAGGATCACCTCATTTCCAAGCAAATCAATTTTTGTAGTAAACAGAGTTGCAAATTCTCATTGAATTTAATTACTAACGTCATTGCTTGGTTATGGAACAATCAAATTTGGATTGTATTATCAAATAATGATTGTTTGTTTGGCTATTTGATGAATGTTATAGGGGTACACACTGCTGGAAGATCATGTGTGATGGCCTGTAGGAGCCAAACTTCATGGGAAGGTTTTCCCTTATCTTGGAAATGGGTTTCGGGTGAAACTCCATTGGACATTTTGGGAATGTCTCATCTGCACTGCATGTTTGGTAAGCAACATGAGTGAGATGGTATAGGTTATGTCGGTTAGACATGTGTGGATACGAAATATAAAGAGGAATTGGGATTGGAAACCGAGGGACTATCAACTCAGAGAGGGGAGCCCCCATTCCTCCTTAACGAAGGAATACTGCATCGGCAAATGGATAAGTGTTCTGTGACCCTAGCTAAGAATATGCATGTCAAATTATTAAAATTCCCTATGCAGAGCATGTTTTGATTTTGTTTCCATTATAACTAATTGCTTGAGTATGAATAGGGCCTACATGGCACACACCGAAAAAGGGTGCACACTTTTCTGATGTCAGATCATGAAATTTTTTTTGCAATATTGACTACACCCTACAGAGTGGACGCACTTGTGGTGTCTCAATACTTAATAGTGAATGATGTGAAATATGATTACAGTTTTAGAGAAATAATGCTAATGAATATGCTCATATTGCTTGTGTGTCAGGCTAAACAGATGTAGTCTGGTATTGTACACTAAATGGACAATGGCTTGAGCTCATCCTACCTTCTACTAAAGAGCACAAAGAAGGAGACATTACCGAGGGACTGTCAGCTCAGAGAAGGGAGTAGTCTCTTGTGTGATATGTGGTAGTGGAATTAGAGCTCACTACTGGAAATGAAACCTAAAAATGGTTGTTAATTGTTGATATAAGTGCATGTGCTATTGTTAATGGCCTGATAAACCCAAATGTGTTGGCTTGGCTGATGATTGGTTGTTGATATAAGTGTATTGTTGAGATAAGTACAGGCGATTTGTTGACGGTATGATAAACCCAACTGAAGGTTGACTTGACTGTACATGATATATATAAAAGAGGATGTTGTGAAGCAGCTTGCATGCTAGCCTAACATCCAAGTCCATAGGTGATCCCAAGGCTTACAAAGTGAAGCAAGATCCTATGGACCAATGAAGAAATGCACAATACAGATAAGTATTGGATTATTTTGCAATTTCTTGCTTATGAATATACATGTGTATATGATTTGGGTATGATGTTTTAACCTCTTGTTTAAGAGAAAAAAACCATTGAGAATAAACTAAACATGTGAAGCTATTCAATGTTTGAATATAGGTATCATTGGAAGTGAGGACTATGAGAGCATCCAAGGGTGCATGTGGACATGTGACTGTCCTGAAGAGCTTAGAATGAGCAGTCATGAAAAAGGTGTTAGTGATACTGTGAAGGTCCTAGCAGCCTAGACAAACCAAGTGGGGATGCTCCATGGTTGAGAGGTCTGAAATGGACCGAAGACACTAAGTGTCATGACCAAGAGGGATTGGTCCAACATTCATGGTGAAGTGAAAGAGGCTGAGAGCATGAAAACCACAGTGGTGGTGTGGGTTCCAAGATGGAACAAAACAAAGAGGGGAAAAACTGTTGCTGCTCTCTCTTGCATTATATATATATATATATATATATATATATATATGCATTGTGAAAACAAGATATTGTTGAATGCATGCATGACTGAAAATAGAATGTGTGTATTTGCTTAAAGTAAATTGTGAATGCTAGAATAGTTAATTCCCTGCCCAATAATGGACATGAATGAGCTCATGTGCCTGTTGGGAAGGCATGAAAAATATGAAAGTATCCTTTATGAGACTTGGACTGTCATGCCAATTGGGCAATTAATTGACTAATTTTAAAGCCTATATTAATTGCTTGGTTTGACAAAATTTCAATGGTGCATTTCACAGGTGAGAAAAGTGAAATCCAGTGGTACACATTGATCATAGCAGCCGACTGAAAATTTTTGGACTTGGCTGGAAGTCTCCTTCAAACAATTGCCAAGACCTAAGAGAATCTTGGAGAGATGCTCAAGATATAGAAAAGGCAGAATGAGATGAACCACCAGATTTTGAAAGACTCTATTTGTTTATAAAAGGAGGTAAAAATCCTTCTGGGAGCAATCCGTAAAGGAAAGGAAACTGGATCAATGATGGGACATTCGTCCAAGCGACCCGTTAAGAAATGTTCCATGCATGAAGACTCAAAGGAAATTGAGCAGGTAAAGATGAAGCAGCAAGCGAAATGCTGGAAATGTGGAGGACATCATCTACACTAGGACTGCCCAACGAGGGAACATAAAGAGGGTAGAAGCCACAAAGTTCCTTGACTTGGGGATGAGCTAAAAGATGAAACCAGCAGGAGAAGCTCGTGGAATCCAAGGGGCTTGGTCCTGAAAGTTCAAGTAATTAATTGAACATGGGACAGATCTACAAAATTTTGGATGTGTAAATTGTATATGTGTTCTTATGTATTGGAACAACGAGGATGGTGTTATTCCAAGGGGGAGGGGATTGTAATGTCCTGTTTTTGACCCCGGTTACATTAAAAAGGTACATGATATATATATTGTAATTAATCATGGTGTGGAGCTAAAGGCAAAAGCACCACCATTGATTTGGTCGTGTATGTTTCGGAAATAGGGATCGTTGCCGATGGTATATCGTGCTATCCAGCACATTATAGTTTTGGCATCATGTAAATATGCACATCAATTAAAATAAACCTACATCCATCTACGACAGTGCAACGTTGAATGAAAAGGGCATGATTCCTAAGGTTAAGGGGGGGTTGTCCAACAAGTGGGGGTCATTAGGAGTTTACCATGTGTTGGCCACCCATTTAAACTTCTGCTATCTCGAAGTAGTTATTCTTGAGTAGTGGTGGGTGTGGTAGGATTTTCAGTCCTTTCCCACGTGCCCACTCCACCAGAGGACTCTTCCTCTTCACTCATGCTGGGGGCAGGGGAACAGACCATGATTCCATTCCTCCCATGACTCCATTCTGGTAGTTGAGTATTGTTCACCCTTACACGAATGTTTCCCTCTTTGGACTTCCTCATGCACTGCTTGGGGAAATTTCCCCATCGTTTAGTTTAATCCTCACGCACAGGCTGGAAATCATATGGTTTTACCTCATGCAGGGGTTGGGGGATTGTGATCTCATGCAGCAAGCTGGAAGAACGGCCTAATAGGCATGACTTTGTTGTTCATATGTTTTTCCTATCAATGCTGGGAATCTTTCTTCTTCCCCATTTGTGGACTGTGTAAGGTTTCCGTTGTTTCAATATGGGACTGTGTTGTAGATCTTTCCCTGGTTTTGGTTGTTGCGTGTGTAATTATCTTGTGCGGTTGCTGCTAAGTTTTTTTGGCCATTATAGGGCCAATAACAACTCTGATTCATCTTGTTGAATTGAGTTGTGTTCACCCTTTCATTTGGGTTGTCACCCTATTATCTTTATTTTCCTCACAGAGCTTTGAGCTGTTTGTTTTACTGTGGTATGCAGTGGTACGGTTCTTTAGACTGTTGAGAGTAGGATTAGAGGCCAGGTATGCTTGAGAAAAGTGGTGTTCGGAGCCACTCAAACAGAGTTAAACTACTGGCCTTCTTCTCCACAAGCCTTGAAGAGTATTGGAAAGGGAAGTCAGGGCCTCAGGGACTGTGAAGCAAAGAAAGGACTGATTCCTATTGATGGGTGTGTGGATGTCTTAGAAGTCTGGTTAAAGCTGGTGTAGGTGTCCTTATCTCTCCATTGAGGCCACCAGCTTGGCATTAAGCCTTTCCTAGCTCCTTGACAGCCTGATAAACCCTACTTTGTGTGTTTGGCCTATTGGTGTACCTTGGCTATGTGTAAGCCTGCTTTGACCCTTATTCCTTGAGGAATCATGCTCAGCTTGGGTTGGTAGTGTTGCTGAGAGATTTATAAGCATGTTGGCCTATGGTTGGGTGGAACGTTGTAGCGTCGTAGCTGGTTGCAGGACGAATTCTTTTTAAGATGAGTATTCTTGACTATTCTGTCTCTGCATTTATATTTACTAATTAACAAATATGATGAACATGTGGTACATGCTTGAATGTATGTATGTTTGTTTCCACTATGTATATGAAGGATTAGGAATATTAGTATTTTTTATGTTTTAAACTTTATATTTCAGCATTATATGCCTGTTCTTGTTCATGGGGCTATCTGCCCAGAGGAGAACATCATATTACCTCCACACCCTCAGCACAAGGTATCTATGCTCATCATACACAAGAAGAAAAGAGAGTCATTGTTTCCTCAAGCATCTGAGTACCTCTACGATTCAAGTGCACACATTCAAGGTTCCCCTCCAAAAAAAAATGATCCACATGGAAATTACAACCCTCTCGGGATGCCAAAGAAAAGTAGCCTCTTCACTTCAGCAAATGTCGCACCAGGAGATCAAATCAACACACAGTTCGAGATATGATACAGGATTCGACACAATGGAGACCATTGCTTGCTAAGGAGGGAGTATTGATCCAGATGGATATTGGTGGCCACCCACCTATTCCACTCACTCAAAACAATTGTTCATTGTGGCAGTTTCCTAGTTATTTTTCTACGGTTTCTTGGGTCCCAAACTTTCGGGGTTGTTTTGATTCTCTAAATGACATTTTTTGGAAATTATGGTGGTGAAATGGTTTCCTTTGGAATACAATTGATCATATCCTAAATTTGTAAATCTGGGATAGATATTTCTAACGAGCTATTGAGGGCCCAAATCGGAGATTGTATGCAAAAGTTATGACCCCTGGAAGTTGACTATTCAACTTACCACCTTGGGGCCGTAAACTTTATGACGGTTCATATTCTAGGGTTATGTTTTGGAATTTTGGGGTTCTCACTTTCATCCTTATTATAAATAAGCCCCTTTGGCCTCACGTTTTAGTAAGCATGGAATAAATGAGCGTAGGAGTCACATGCTCTTCTTAAAGATAGCTACCACCATTCTAGCAATTGTATTACAGTATGTTCTATTTCCACCATTTAATAGAATATGTGTTTATTTTATCTCTCTTATATTTGGAAAATGTGTGCATTTATGATGTTATATCTGTTATTTCATTCCGTTCCCATGTAAATCTGGATCAGATGTCCCTTTAATAACCTAAAGGGAAGAACATAAGTTTTCTTGGTTTTGGGTATAATAGTTCCTTGGTTACGGAAGGTACCGATCTGCCTAAATCCAAACAATCTAAATAAAATATTTATTAAATATTATCCCATAATTAGAAAATAGTTTGCATATTATAGTTTAGTTTCATATACCTACAAACTACAAGAAATTAATTTAGTTAGGCAGTAACCATCAGTTTAACTACATTTAAAAGATTGTCAAATATTGAATCCCCATGTAGTATGTTGTAGTAATAGTTTTAATATCCAAGAACTCATCATAACTGAAGCTTTAGTAAGGGAATGCATTTAGTTATAAACAAACAAACTGAACAAACATACATGATGTTCGTGTTTTACTCTAGCTTGTACATAACCGAAATTAAATGGAGGACTTATTGTACGAACTAGCCATCAACAAAAGAACCATATACAACAAATAAATATGAAAACCATTAACCCTAAATCATAATCAACTTTAAAGTGTAGCAACATTAGAAATAATTCACATAACGAGTTCTATACTAAGAAATAAAACTAGTTACAAAACATATCTCGAAATTGTATACCTTTAGGGTTTGATAAATGAAAACTGAATATAGCCTTTGGATTAAATTATAGTCAATAATAGACTATGTGCATGTTGTTCATTAACAATAGTAAAATATAGTGAATTGAAATGTATTTCTTTGTGAAAATAAAATTAAAAATAAGCTATCTCTACGCAGTCATAAACTCTATCTCTTATTGATCTTCCTATTGATAAACAGAATAGAGCCGTAACATTAATTCCAAGAATAGACTAAACAAAGACGAAGCATAATAACCAAGAATAAATTGAGTAGTGCTGAAACTTATTAACCAAGGATAAGCTATGTAGATTTGAAACCTTAGCATTAATTTTAAGGTAACGACTGAGCAAAAAAATCATTTATAGACGCAGAGTATTTTCTTTTTACACGCAAATAAACTTCTGATCAAAATTATAAAAAACAGAAAGAGGCCATCGCTATTTAAAAATTCCACAATTGTCATAGGAAACAACTTTGTACAATATTGTAGCATAAATATAAATAAACCCTAATATTATCTTCTACATCAATTAGGTTTCCATTCTCAACTGTAAAGGAAAAAATCAACTGTAAGAGGTTAAAAACTACAAAATGACTTAATCAAATGTCCAAACTGAAATTATGCTGACACATATCCAAACCATGTGAAACTTTTAACAAAATAAAATTAATGAATGCATATGTGGAATAGCATGAGAAGTTAAACCCTCTATTGGGATATATTTCCCCACAATGGCCAAATATCATCGAAGAATAAGAGCCAACTCATAATCACAAACTCAGAACACAACCGTGAAAATATGCAATGCCTCCCTTAAAGAACTAGAACATGGAAATAGTCATAGGCTTAAACCTTAACTTACCTATTAAATAGAAGACCATTTTCTGTGGTGGCCCTACCTGCAAATGAAATTTTAGTTAAATAAACGTTAACAAATATTTCTTTAAAACCAAAATATGATCTAAGTTATTCCATTGCAAAGATAATAGAATTATACAAGATGCTAGGATGTGTTTGAACATCAAAGACCTGTGTCTAAAAAGGATATTCAGATGGGAAGGACTTCCAACCTTATGGAAAATCTCATAGAAGTGATGGACAGAAGATGCATGTTGCATAGTTGTAGAATTATTCACCAAGAACTGAACCTTTACCATGGCATACATGAGCCAAGTATTGGGCCAACACTGTAACTTAGCCATCTCACTGTTTTTTATCTCCATACGGATGATAGGGTTAAATGGATGTATTGAAACCAAATTCAACCCTAACACGAGTGCTTTGCATCTCTCCAAAACTTTCAGTCTTGATTCATTATTTAAAGTAATTAAATTGAAGTTGTGAAACACTTTGCCTATAGTTGAGTCAGAAACCATGGTAGTCAATCTCTTCCCCCACATTATATTACCGTTTTTAGGTTTAAAACTTTTCAAGCTTCCCCTTAGTTGATATCTTACTTTGGATAATTCACATGTAGGGAAGATAGGAGTTAGCAATAATGCTAAGTAAGTTTAGTGGTTTAAACCAATAGATCTTTACCAATTATGTCATGATGGATTGTTGGGCATAACTTCAAATTTTGCATTAACTCTCTTATACTCACGATTTAAGTTCTCATACTTTTCTTATTACTCCTTAGAAATTTTTAAAGATGTTCACAACAAGGACTTCTTTTATTTTGGGATTAGGAATTCGATGAGTGGATTAACATGATTCACCATAGCGAAACAAATGTACACTTAAGATTAAATGTATAGTCGTCGTATTTGTTAACCCTAACTAATATCAATCAATCAATTAGTTAGCATTTAACAATGGTTTCACCGCAAACTACTTCGTGGCAGATTCAAGTGATATTAGATTCAAGCAATGGCAAGTTGGTTATGAGATGGGAGTGGATTAACATGTGTAACTGTGCGTGGATTAATTAGTTAGAATTTAACAATGGTTTGGTCGCAAACTACTTCATGGTGGCTTCAAGCAATGGCAGATGCAAGCGATGATGAGTTGGTTATGAAATGGGCGTGGATTAATAGGTGTAACCAGTTCGAGTTCATGAAGATGCAGTTCACCAATTGTTCTCTATGGTTCCAGTTTGTGGAGCTGTAGTTCACCAACCATTTTGAGTTAGTTACAAATGCTTGGATTCTAATGGATTCTAATGCCTATATACGAATTAATTTGCAACAATAAGTTGTTTCCCACCATCGAGCATCGAACTACAACAAGCGTGTGAAAATTATCATCCTACATGAAGAGCTTAAAATTATCATCGTGCATAAAGAGCACAAAAAATATCACCGTGCACGTATGCTAAACTTAACTAGCCTCCTATTAATATTTATTTTTACGACTCACAAAGTTTGGGTATGGACTAGCTACTTAGGAACAATCTCTTATTGCTAAATCTTAATGTATTAGCCATTACATGATTCGGCTTTATGGAAGAACCGATTTTTGGGTGTATGAGAAAAATGTTTAATATAAGTTTTTTCTTTCATCTACAACAAATCAATTTTATTTTAGAGAGAATTATGCTTTGTAACTTAAACCTATATCGAGTGACTCAGTATGCATCGTAACCTTTAGGGCTTAGGCATAGTGTTTTGGAAAGGGTTCTCTTTCAGCAGTAGGCAACTTTATTGTATTTATCGCCTTCACCTCTATAAAAAAAGTTATGTCTTTTATTTTCGTAGTGGATATAAACAACCGTTGCATTATTTAAGCAATAAATAAAATTACTTTTCTTTACCATATCTTGTCTATGTCTACCTTCGAAATCTATTTCTAAAAATGGGTTAAAAAGGGATAACCTCCACTACTGAACTTGGCTATGTGATTTATGATTAAAAAATTATTCCCTCTACCCTAACTTACGATTATAGGTGTAGTGTGCATGTCCTTTTAATAAGCTAAATGGAAGACTGAAAATCTTATTGTTTTTTGGTATAATTTGTTAATTTAACTATTAGGCGGTTTAATAGTTCCTTGGTTACGGAAGGTATCGATCTACCTAACTCCAAACAATCTAAATAAAATGTTTATTAAATATAATCCCATACTTCACAAATAGTTGGCGTATTATACTTTAGTTTCACATACCTACAAACTAGAATAAATTAATTTAGTTAAGTATTAACCATTAGTTTAACTACATTTCAAAGATTGTGAAAGATCGAATCCCCACTTAGTATGGTGTTGTAATAGTTTTAATATCCAAGAGCTCATTATAACCGAAAGTGTAATAAGGAAATGCATTTAGTGCTAAACAAACAAGCATGATGGCCAAGATTTACTCTAGCTTGTACGTAACCAAAATTAAATGGAGGAGTTAACATACGACTAACCATCAACAGAAGAACCTTATACAAAAAATAAATATGAAAACCATCAACCCTAACTTAGAATTAACTTTAAAGTGTAGAAACATTAGAAATAATTCACATATTGAGGTCTATACTGAGAAAAAAAAACGAGTTAGAAAACATATTTGGAAATTGTATACCTTTAGGGTTTGATAAATGAAAACTGAATACAGAGTTTCAATTAAATTATACTCAATAATAAAGTATGTGAATTCTCTTCGTGCACGATGATAATTTTACTTTACCCACAAGTATGCTGTGTATCTTAAACCTAGATCATGTGACCAAGTATGCACCCTAACCTTTAGGGTTCAGGGAGAGTGTTTCGAAAAGGGTTCTCTTTTAGCAGTAGGAAAATTTATTGTTTTAACCCCCTTCGCCTCTATACTAAAATTTGTGTGTTTTCTTTTCGGAGCTGATAAAACCACTATTGCATTATTTATGCAATAAATCAAAGTATTTTACTTTATCATAGCTTAGCTCTTTCTACCTTCCAAATCTATTTATGAAAATGGTTTAAGAAATGACAGTCACCACTCCTCAAAGGCATGACCGTGTGACCGGGTATGCAACCTAACCTTTAGGGTTTAGGCAGAGCATTTTGGAAAGGGTTCTCTTTCAGAAGTAGGAAACTTTACCATATTAACCCCCTTCTCCTCTCTAAGAAAATTTATGTGTTTTATTTTCGCAGCTGATATAAACCACCGTTGCATTATTTAAGCAATAAATAACAGCTTGGCTCTCTCTGCCATTAAAATCTATTTTTGAAAATTGGTTACGAAAGGATGGCCGCCACTGTTGAAAGACTATGTGATTTATCATTGAAAACTTATTCTCTCTACCCTAACTTATGATTACATGTGTACCCTCGATGTCCTTTTAATAACCTAAAAGGAAGACCAAAAATCTTCTTGGTTTTTGGTATAATAGACTAAAAATACATTGAATTGAAATGTATTTCTCTATGAAAATAAATGAAAATAAAATTAAAAATAAACCCTCTCTACAGAGTCATAAACTCTGTCTGTATTTAGGACGACCAAGGAGATTTAATAATTTAAAAGGAATCAACATATAAAGATGAATCTACTGATATTCCTATCGATCAACTAAACGGATCTGAAACATAAATTCCAAGAATAAACTGAATAGAACCAAAGCATAATAACCAAGAATAAACTAAGCATGGCCAGGTGAAAACGTGAAGTTGGGAAACAATTGTATGACAAATGAAGTAAAAAAAATAGGCCGCGCGGATGAACACCCGGAAAAGAGTCAACCTCAAACTCTAGGCCAAGATTTTGTGAGAGTTCAAACTCTCGGCCGAGAGTTTGATAAAACTATAGGCTGAGAGTTTGAACCAATCACCGCAGTGTATTTTTAAAAAATCTCTCGGAAGAGAGTTTGAACTAAACTCTCGGCCGAGAGTTTGGAGATAATTTTTTGGCCGAGAATTCATGGTCAACAAAACATGCGAAAATAGCTGGCATCTTTCTGGAACCTGCAACTTCAACAACCCCAAACCCCTGCAAATTTTAAATATTATTTGTCGAACTTGGTAGCAATGGATTCATCTCTGAATCTAGTTTCCAATGATATAAAAATTGTTTCGTTTTAATTTGAATTTCTATTTATTAATATAAAATTTTAAACCTTATCCCTTAAGAATTTTGTTATTCTGAAAATGACCCGAAATGAAAATTCAATATCATAACAAAGACAACAGAAAAAAATTTGAAATCTTCATAGAGATCATAATTTCCTTGTCCTCTTCAAAAGGGTACTTTTAGTTTTCCAATAAGTGTCACACTAAAAAGAAAATTGAAGCTCACCAACATGTGTCGATAATGCACCATTTTCTGAACTTATGTTGTTTCGATAAATAATAAAAAATAGTTCTTAATTCTGAAAAACCTCAAAATATAGTCCATACACAAGTTCAATCCATGTAGATTACGAGTATAGATTTTGTTTCCCTAAAATGAATAACTATCTCTAAGAAAAATGTGGTGCACACAGGTCACTCATTATTCATACTTAAAATTTTAAAGTATATGTCGTTGGTGCAGGTCAAATTTTTCCCACTATATGTTGATAAATTAAAATATATATATATATATGAGTATGTATCTAATTCAATTCTCTAAAACTTGTGTGTTTACTTCAAGGTGAAATTCCTAAGGGAGATATCGTTTTCAAGGGGTTGAAGTTGAAAAACATAAAATTTTGCAATTTGTTTTGTCAAAAAAAAAGAAAAATTGTTTCCCAAATTCATGTTTTCACCTAGCCAAAACTTATTAACCAAGGATAAAGTGTGTAGAGTCGAAACCTAAGCAAACAAATCATTTACAAATGCAAATTAGTTTCTTTTTACAACCAAATAAACTTCTAATCAAAATTATAAAAATCGGGAAAGAACCCTGGCTAGTTAATAATTTTGCCAAGTGTTAGAGGAAATGACTTTGTACAGTATTATAGCATAAATATAAATAAACCATAGTATTATATTCTACATAGATTAGTGTTCCATTCTCAACTATAGAGGACAAAATCTGTTGTAAGAGGTTAAAAACTACAAAATGAATCAATCAAATGTCCAAACTGAAATTATGCTGACAGGTATCCAAACCCTGTGAAACTTTTAACAAAATAAAATTACCGAATACGATGTGGAATAGCATGAGAAGATAAACCCTCAGTTGGGATATTTTCCCCACAATGACCAAATATAATCAAAGAATAAGAGCCTACTGATAGTCGTATACTGAGATCACGGCCATGAAACTATGCAATGCCTTCGTTAAAGAACCAGAACATGGGAAGAGTCACGTAGGCTTAAACCTTAACTCACGTGTTAAATTGAAGACCATTTTTCTTGGACTTCCTACATGCAGATGAAAGTTGAGTTAAATGAAGGTTAGAAAATATTTCTTTAAAACCAAAAGATGATGTAAGTTATTCCAATGCAAAGATAATATAATTATACAAGAGTTATATGTGATAAGAAGATTCCAGGAGGTGTTTGAACATCAAACACCTATGTCTCAATAGGATATTCAGATGGGAACGACTGCCAACCTTATGGAAAATCTCAAAGCAGTAATGGACAGAAGATGCATGTTGCACAGTTGGAGAATTATTCACCAAGCAGTTAACCTTTAACATGGCATACATGAGCCGAGTGTTGGGCCATCACTGTAACTTATCCATGTGACTGTTTTTGAGCTCCATCCAAACCATAGGGTGAAATCGATGTAGTGAAACCAAATTCAACCCTAACACGGGTGCTTTCGAGTTGTCCAACACTTTCAGACTTGATTCATTATATAAAGTAATTAAATTCACATTGTCAAATGCTTTTCCTATAGTTCAGTCTGAAATCATGGCAGTCAATCTCTTCCCCCACATTATAGTACCCTTTCTAGGTTTAAAACTTTTCAACAAAGGTTTAGTTAAAAAATTTTAATTTTTAATTTTAACTTTTAAAATTTATCTAACTATTAATTATTTATCTAATATTATTTAAGTTTTTTTTTAAATAAATATTTTACAAAATATGGTTGATAATTTCTAATTTTTGGAAAATTTTGCTTTTAAATAATAATTAGATATTTGTATTTTAGTTTTTTAGTGTTTTTCAAAATTGTTACAAAATTCGTTAATAATATATAGTTAGATATTACAATCTAGAAAATAATAACAAAACTAAGTAGAATTTAAGGCTAAAAAAATATAAAAAAACATGGCATTTAATCTACCTACCAAACTAACCACATTATTATTCTTTAAATTAATTAATTAACACAACTATATTTTTATTGTAAAATATAATATATATTATACATTTAAATGTAAAATATAAATGTATAATATATATGAGATTGTAGTTATAAAATAATTTTTATGAATTTCTTAATGGTTATCTACTAAGATTGACTATTTTTTAATATAATTGTTGATCATGGTTAAAGATAGTTGATGGTTGAACACATTTTACCATAGTTTACCATGGTTTACTTTTGTTTTATCATGCAAAAATTTAATAATCATAGGTAACTTTGGTTATCCATTATTGAATTGAATAATCATGGATGGCTTTGGTTATTCATCCATTTAAATATGTTGACTTAATACTTTCCAACCATTTAGCATAACCCTATATACATAGGAAAATAAAATCATTCAAAAGTAAATATCTAGATATATACTAATACTTTTTTAAACCATTGAATCCTTACTAATTCTATCATGATGGATTGCTTGGGCATAACTTCAAATTTTCCATTAACTTTGTTAAACTAAGGATTTAAGTTCCCATACTTTTCTTATTACTACTTAAGTCAAATAAAGTTCAAAACATAAAAAGTTGCAATTTTCAAAACTTTACTCTACACAAACTAAACATATTTTAAAAATTATGAAGAAGATTTTTGTCCATACTATATATAGCTCCACGTATATAACTTTAGGTTTCGAAAATCACCTATATAAACATTATGGCGGGCATTTTTCTAAGCCCATTTTTACAGATTTACACTATGCTTTTACAAAACAAAATTTTGAATTTAGACATTCTTTTCAATTATAACCATGCTACTTATAAATTATGATAAATCATCTATGTATAATACATATAGTACATGATATAAATAGAATACTATCTTGAGGTTGTGGGCTCGCTACAAGATCCTCATGCAAATGTTATGAGACATATCTAGACTTCATGCAAATATTATGAGACATATTTGGACATGTGTAAGAACATGGGAGGAAGAAACATATATTATCCAACCTAAGCCACTTAAAAATACCTAAGGATGGAACTTATGGTTGCATTTTAGTGGAAAAAGTGAGAATTTCACATTTACAAGGCAGCCTTGCAATGTTTTTGCATAACATGCATGTTTTTAGCCAAGATTAGAAAAATAGAAATAGAGGAAGGTGTAAAAAAATAAAAAACACCATATCCAACTGATATCACTAAAAAATACCAAACAATGAGGGCTAGGTGTGGATTTTACAGACCTAGTCAAATAAAGTTCAAAACAAAAAAATGCAATTTTCAAAACTTTATTGTACAGAAAATAAACATATTTTAAAATTGTGAAGGAGGTTTTTGTCCATAGTATATATAGCTCCAGGTATATGGCATTAGGTTTTGAAAATCGTCTTTATAAACATTATGGCGGGTTTTTTTCTAATCCCATTTTTACATATTTACACTCTGCTTTTACAAAACAAAATTGTGAATTTAGACAATCTTTTCAATTATGACCATGCTACTTATAAATAATGATAAGTCATACATGTATAACACATATAGTATGATATAAATAAAATACTATCTTGAGGCTGTGGGACTGCTACAAGATCCTCATGCAAATGTTATGAGACATATCTCGTCTTCATGCAAATATTATGAGACATATTTGGACATGTGTAAGAACATGGGAAGAAGAAACATATATTCTCCAAC
>LPNX010886608.1:82866-141634 GCA_001517045.1 Pseudotsuga menziesii
AATACAGTGTTAAAAACCAAGTGAAAGACAAATTGAAAGACAAATTAAGCAACAATGTCAAAAACCGAGCTAAAGACAAATTGAACAGTAATGAAAAAAAACAACCTTCAAGACTACAGTAGACAGTAGAAATGACTTAACAACTTTCCCAAAATAGATAACAACTTCATTGTTGGATAAATGTACACATATTGATCTTAACAACTATCACATTAACATACTGTAACTTGATGTCAAAGATATATGAGCAACTAATAAAGCAAATGCATATCACAATGCCATACTAGCCAAGTGCATTCTATAGAATTTTTTAGAGAACATTCATTAAAATCTTATTCTATATGCTATTGTCCGGATTATTTCCATTTTTTACCATCAACAGAAGTGACAGGAAAGTGCAATTGACTATCACTTGAGATAAGGATGGGTTTGGATGAAGTACAATGCAGGTGTACTTGATTCAGAATAATATGATTTTGTATGGATGAGTCAAGGTTGGTAGAGTTCATGCCAAAGGAGTCTCATCAGGTAATGTTGCTTCTTATGCCAATATAAAATTCTGAAGTTATCCACAAGACGTATTTACATAATTAGAATTATGTTATATGTTTTTCTAGTTATGTTGGAGGGTACCAGGTATTCCAAAACACCAAGGAGTCTAAAACAAAACACATTGTTATAAAAATCACTCATTCAAATTCATGAGAAATGAAACTTTTTGAAACTACCTGCCATGCTCAATCGATCATGGATGCTCAATTGATTTCATTCCACCACGTATATCTAAAGGTGGCTCATATCATAACTGTGCCACCCATTCTTGGCATGTCTTACACTTCCAAGAAAGTTACAAACGGTGCTAATTTAATGCAATTTCGAATCTCCATATGCTTAACCTACATTAAACTCACTCTAGGTTGGAAATTTCAGTTGGGTGACTATGTTTGCTTTAAGAAAATGGTGATTCAACTTATATTTTTGATCGAAAATTGTCTCAACTACCTTTTTTCAGGCTCAAATATTTTCGGTGAGTAGACTCATTTAACTACTTTACAATAAAAAAAATAATATTTTCAATAGGATGTGAGCAATTATATCCAATAAAAAAAGCATCTTTTGATATTCCTTGATTAACATTCTTAATGATTTAGGATGCACACTAGTGTATGATAGTTTGTTATGCATGATTTTGTGTAGAGTGTTAAAACCATGACCAATCCCTTAGCATTTAGGGCTAGCAAGCTTTAGGTGCCAGGTCTTTTACTTTTTTTGTCACGCACTGGTAGCATAGGTTTAGCAGTGAAATACCTACAATAAGAATAGATACGTCATGCATTAGTTCGCGAGAACTAAGTAAGGCCAGTATCATAGTATTTCCTTACCTTTCTGAGTGGGTCGTTACAAAAAAACCAACCACTCCTCCCCTTGAGATACAGAGGTAAGTTAGCCTCATCATTCAATAAAATAAGAGGCTAGATAACGTAGCATATAATCAAACATGAATAAAATTATATGAGTGCATCAGTAAAACAGATAAAATATACATAACTACAAATACATCAGTACATAAATGAATGATACTAAACATCATCGTAAACAAAACATGAAACATAGATATAAGTCCTATACAAGTTTTACACATATGAAGATAAGTATATATGTCCATTAAGATCTTAGCAGTATAATAGCCTACAATTTTTAAATTTTTTTATGGATTTTAGGGACATTACAATAGGGCCTAGTTGTTGGGGAGTTGTTATAACCTAAGGATAAACACAAATTTTGAGAAAATCAAACTAATTTAAAAATTAAGTGGAATGTTAACAAATAAATCAATAATGAGACCTTCAATGGTTGGATTAAACATTATTTATAAATTCAATGGATATTCAACTATGTGGTTAATTAATCATCAATAAGTAAATCTTGATTCATTGGACTCGACCAATCAATCTAGTTCCAATCATGTTGAGTACCAAACTAGCCATAAATATGGGTCAAAAGGTGGATTTATATCAGTAATCACTTAAGGCTAACTTTGATGATGTAATTTTACCACATTAGCGTACATTTGGAGATTAAAATTGGTTGAGAAATCAGTTGTATATTAATGACATATTAATATTGTTATATCGATTGAGTTATTTGTGTTGTGTATTATAATGTTACATGCACTTCAAGGCTATGACAATGTTTTCTAAAACCAACAACTATTCTTGAATTAATGGTTACATACTTTTCTAATACTTTTAGTTTTCAACTAGTGTAGATTAATTGTGACCCTCTATAGAAATAAATTTTAAAAAAATTGTATTTACTAATCGCCTTGCATTGTATAGAATAATAAGCAACATTGCGTAGTATGGTCTAGATTCTAACCTACATATGTGGACTACAATGTATATGCAATATTGTTTGGATATAAATACAATATTTTTTCCATTAAAAAATATGCATAATCTCATGTTTTTTATAATGGATGGAAAGAATATATAATTTATATTGTAACTTTGAATGCAATAAGGGATTTGGTTGACTAAGGGAATGACTACTTGCTAGATTGGATTGATTAAACTTGTGGAAATCAAGTCAAGTAACCAATTTGGCACAAAAGAAGGTTCATAATAATGGTAGTGATATTGCGATTTGCGTTCATAATAAACATTTCTAGAATATTAACATTGTTGGATACCATAAAGTCGCAATAGTGTTAGTTGCATTTCCGATGACACACTCAATCCATACTAACAAACTAATTCCATACATATGTTATGAATGTGTATACCTCTTGTTGATATTTAAATATAAACCAAGAGAAATTTTGGGTGTGAAATTTAGGGGTTTAATCTCTTTTTTTTCCAGCAATTTTCAATTTCTTTCTAAACTGATTTTCCAAAATTTCATAGGATGATTCTTTTCTCACTCTAGAAATCACAAGAATTGTCCAAAAGATACATAAATTCGTTAGAAATTCAAATAGATTTACAAAAAATTCTCCAAATTTAAGAGTTACTAAGAATCACCAAGGTTTCTACACCTTAAGAAAATTAAGGATCCATAAAATTTTCATGATAAATCTTAACAAAACATATGATGACATGGAACCACAAAATTATATTGAGAAAATCCTCAAGGGAAAGGAAAATGCTCACTCAACCATCATAGTATTTTTTATCTCAATTTCATTAAATACTATCTACTAAATAACTCCTATGCTCTCATAATGCATTATATAGCATATCTCACTTATATCTGTCTAGCTATGTATGTATTATATACATTTAGGTTTATTCCTTAATCACAAGATGATGTCACAAGTACCCATTATGCTTTTTGGAGAATTATAATACAAGAAGTGATGGAGAGGAATTTTGTCATCGATTTCAGGGTAAGACACTAGAAGGAAATTACTATTTCCACAAGTTAGTTACATATCCATGCGCATTAGAAACCTCAGAGAACATGTACATCTAAATACTTCTCTACCGATTCATACAATGCTAAAGTAGTTAGAAGCTTGTTCCCATAAACTCATATACTCCAAAACCATGTATCTATCTAAAGGAAACAATTCACAATAATCTAACACCATTACAAAAGAAACTTGTTGTCTTTCTAATATCTCAAAAGTTAACAACACATTCCCAAGAAATTTTCATGGGTTTCCCTCCCCTTTTCTTGAATACATTTGTTGTAAATTGGGCTTAGGAGAAAAAATCCTAAGGTCATAAAATGGGTCATTGGGGAATTAAACTCACCCCTAAGAATCATCCCCTATACCAACTCACTAACAACAATTCATGTGCAATAAGTAAATATTTTCCTTCCCAACCTCAAAGGAACTACATGATAATAATGCTAGTGATATGTGATCTACATTCATAATAACATTTGTAGAATATAATCATTATTGGATACCATAAAGTCGCAATAGTGTTAGTTACATTTTCGATGAAACACTCGATCCATACTAACAAACCAATTTCATACATGTTTTATGAATGTGTATACCTCATGTTAATATTTAAATATAACCCAATGGAATTTTTGGGTGTGAAACTTGGGGCTTTTAATCTTTTTTTTTCAGCAATTTTCAATTTTTTTCTAAAGTGATTTTCCAAAATTTCATAAGATGATTCTTTTATCACTCTAAAAATCACAAGAATTGTCCAAAATCTATATAAAGTCCTTAGAAATTTAAATAGTTTTCCAAAACATTCTCCAAATTCAAGAGTTACTAAGAATCACCAAGGTTTCTAAACCTTATGAAAATCAAGGATCCATAAAAAATTTCACGATAAATCTTAATGAAACATGCAATGACATTTCTCACCACACAATTATATTGATAAAAGCATCAAGGCAAAGGGAAATACTCACTCAACCATCATAGTATCATTGACCTCAATTTTATTAAATACTATCTACTTGATAAATCCTATGCTCTCATAATACATAATACTTTATATAGCATATCTCACTTATATATGTCTAGTTATGCACTTATTATATACATTTAGGTTTATTCCATCGTGGCAAGATGATGCCATAAGTACCCATTATGCTTTTCGTGACACATATTTGGAGAATTATAATACAAGAAGTGATGGAGAGGACTTTTGTCATCGATTTGAGGGTAAGAAACTCGAAATTACTACTACCACAAGTTAGTTACATTTCCATGTGCATTAGAAACCTCAGAGGACATGTACACCGAAATCCTTCTCTACTGATTCATACAATACTAAAGTAGTTAGAAGCTTTTTCCCATAAACTCATATACTCCAAAACCATATATGTATCTAAAGGAAACAATCCACAATAATCTAACACAATTATTAAATAAAGTTTCTCTCTTTCTAACTTGGGTTTGATGCTTATTAATAGCGGGATTTCTGATCGAGATTCAGTAGTAGATTCAGTAGTTGGCTTAGCAATAGATATAGTGGAGAGCAAAAACAACATGAAAAAAAGCAACATACCTTCGAGTTAGTAAAAACTCATTCCCAAGAAAGTTTCATGCGTTTCCCCTTCCCTTTTCTTGAATACATTTGTTGTAAATTCGGCTTAGGAGAACAAATACTAAGGTCATCAAATGGGTCTTTGGAGAATTAAACTCACCTCCCCTATGAATCAACTGGTGGACCAACTTAAGAAGAACAATTTATGTCCAATAAGCAAATATTTTCCTTCCCAACTTCAAAGGTACTACCGTATAGTTTCCTATCCTCATTGAGAAAAATTCCTTTCCCTTGGATATGATTTCTATAATAAGCTTAACATTTTTTTGAGTTTCTCTCACTATTTATCTAAATATTGATCTCATGAACATAACTATGTATCACTAAAACTCAAATATTAGTAAATAACAAAAATACCTCATAAAACTCTTTAGGTTATCTCAACCCTTGACCATGGTTTCTCCAATAAAGACACTTGTATGAGCATTATATACATTAATCATAACATTTTATTATCAATTCAATTAACTTAAACTATCATTTGAATAACTATTTTCCATCACACACGGAAAATAACCTTGACACTAAGAAACAAAGAAAAACACAACAAACAATAAGAGAATTAATTTTGTTCGTGAATATTTTTTTTAATTTTTTTCCAAAATGTAATCAATAAAATGTTTGGGATAAATTTATGAGAAAGAGAAAGCGCTATGTCGGTGGAATCTGTCACGCCATTTAGTTGTTCTGGAGTACGCACACTGTCAACATGATAGGTGGAAAGATCCAAAGATAGTACGTGGTGCATAGTGATTGCATTTAAAATTCTAATTGCTTCCTCCACAGTATATCGAACACCTTTGAAAATTGTCAAAAAAAAAACCCGAAAGTAGTGGAGACTCGAGATTCGAGAGGCGAGTTTTCAAATGGAATCAAGCTTTTGGCCTCCTATACAACTTGTGATTGGGTGAATTATATATGTAGGACAAACAATGAAATAGATTCTCATGATAGTTTTTATTATATCGGTACAAGTGAATCTTAAAATCTAAATGGTCTTTATCAGATTTTCGAAGACACAGGCGATCAGAGTTTCTTGCTTTCGTGAAATAATTACTAGTAACAAATCTACCTTCGTTTATAGCAATGAAACACTTCCAACAGAGTTGGTATTGATTGTACTCATTAATAAACTCATTATGCAATTTCAACTTAATTAAAAAAATAGTAAAAATACAAGAAAAATCAGTGGTCAAACATTTAGCTACACCATATTGATTACGACATGTAACGTTCCTTCAAAACAACGAAACAGTATGAATAAATCTCGTGTTGATTACGACATATGAAGGAATAGAGATCATATAATGAAGCAATGAAACACCTCCAGTTCCAATAGAGTTCGTATTGATTACGACAACAGAACGGATATAGATATACACCTGAAACCAGCCAGAAGTCGAGAATTGACCCACGACAGAAAAAAACTGTAGCAGTGATACAATGGTCATAATTGTTACTGGAAAGTATTTCCAATGGCTAAATGTCAAAAGATTTTAAATTTCTTTTTTTTTCTCTATCATTATTTATAGAAGTTTTAGATTAATTTTCGAAAAATCATATGATATGATATGATAGTTGTTAAATTAGTTAATTTAATTTTTTTTATTTGACATGTGAGGTGGACTAAGTCCTATGCTTTTTGAGGAGGATAAAACAAGTGTAGTATAGAGATTGATTCTATGAGAGTAATTAAAAATTCTAAAGAAATAATTATAAAAAAAAAAGTGTAACTAGCTAATGAACTCATGAATGGATAATTGTTAGCTATGCATGTATAACTCATAGCTGATGAATGGATGACCAACACTTCATGAAAGTTAACTAGAAAAATATGAGATATAAAGAAAAAGATGATAAAAATAAGTGATAGTTGATAAAGTGATAATAATAATAATGTCCATGATAAGATTTAGCTAGGGATGGATAACTCACGTTTAAAGGAGTTTAACTCAAGAATATGAGGAATAAAATAAAAAAATTCAATCTGTGTTCCATTCCATAATACCTCTCAACCATTTGATGCCTATAGACTTGATGCATCCACAAACTATGTGGTGGGTGTGCTAGTATAATCTTGGTGCTTTTAAGGTATTTGAGTATGATTAATTTATTTGAAAGATTTATAAAAGTTTTTATTTGAGATTTTGGGGTAAGATACCACTTATACTTTTCCAGGATTGTAGAAAATAAGACAAGTGTACTCTCAAGATTGATTCTATGGCAATAGTGCAAAATTTGAAATAACCAACTATAAAAAAATATAAAAAGTAATTTTACTTGATGCATGAATAACATACCTTTCAAAAGAGTAATTACAATTAAAGATGGATAACATTTAATTGGAACTAGTGATTATAATTAAGCATGGAGAACATGTAAAAGATAACTTGTTCAAAACACTTAATTTGTTAGTGACATTTAACTTACAAACTATTAATATTCACCAATCACAAATTAACTAGCTATACTAATTATATATTAAAAAAATGATTTATATATTTTAAAATTAAAATTTCTTATAAAAACTAAGATTCCAATAAAAATCCAAAAAAATATCTGCAATGTGGAGAGCTATGGCCAAGTATCTTCATTTGATCAAGAAGACAGCTTAGGCAATAGAATTGCACACGTATCTATACCTCTCATATGTGAAGACCTGCCAAGCACTAAATGTTGTCGGCGTTATCATGTCTCAGTATGTTTTCGGCGTTATCAGGAAGCCCCGATCGTTCGCTTTCAGATTGAATTCGTGATATTAAGTGATGACACTGTTAATCTATGGAAAAGGATATATTGAATACTTTATGGATGGACAATTATTGCTTACTAAGACAGTTCAAAATTTTTACCATTTTTGAGACGCATAATTTTATGATTATATAATGCTGCTCTAAATTCAAATTCAATTTCTTTTTCTAATGAATATAACTCTATCAGATTAGATCGGTTGGACCTACTTCAAAGTGACCAACATGCTAAATAAAAAGTGTAAAAAAATACATTAAAATAATAATGAAAAGTCTAAAAATTAAAAGAAAAGAAAATTAAGGTAAAGAGAGGAAGACAGTTATATTTATTAAAAAAAACAAAACAATAATCATTTAATCTGGTTATTTAATATATGGTTGTAGGGATTTAATCTCTATTAAAAATAAATTTCAGAATAGATCTAAATCCTAAATAAAATAATGGAGTGAATATGTCATTTAGAAACACACAAGTTGCATCAAGAAACTGAAAGAAATTTATGTTCTTTGCAAAGGTGAATTTTTTTTAAAATAATTCCATTTTTCTACAAATTCAAAAGTTAGCAGCTCATTCCCATGAAACTTGGGTTTCCTCTCTCCGACAAAATCATAATTTAGTGTTATCATAATTTTTTTTTTATAATTTAGATTTCTCTAGATTTAATAAATAGGTTGAAGAATCATTTTTAATATAATTTTGATTAATACTCATTCAATCTTAATATAAAATAAAATAAATTTAAATTTAATTAAGTCTCTTTATATAATTTCATATATTTTTAATACTATATTACTATTACAACTACAAGTAAAATGACTCGTAAATATAGATAGCTACAACTAATTCTTTAATTTTATGAATATAATTGTTGTTAAAAAAAGCCTAAAATATATAATTTTATATTTATTATTCTTATCAGATTGTAAGAGTTAATATAACTAGAAAACAAATACTATTTAATAAACAAAACAACAAAACTTATATGAAAAAACAAGAACAAATTGCTAGCAGTTTCTAAGTAAAGCTTATTTAAATCAAAATGTATTTAAACATAACATCTCAGGATACCACAACAATGAAATGAATCCATAGTGTACACTTGTTGTACTTAGGTTAATCTCGTTGATCAGCTCAACAAAGTCCAAAATCTAAAATAATAACTAAATAACTATTTATTAATTTATTAGAAGTCCAAAATCTAAAATAATATCTAAATGACTATTTATTAATTTATTAGACTTGTCCAATTAGTTTAGTTTGAGTCAGATCAGAAGTTTGGTTGCATGTATCAATAAAATCTTGTCCATAAATATATGAGAAAGACAAAGCACTATGAAAAAGACATTAACTTGTTATGGAGTAGGCATAGCTGAAAAGATTTAAAGAAAGTACCTTAGGGTGATTAATATCTGGCTTGCTGCACAATAACATTAACTTGTTATGGAGTAAGCATAACTAAAAAGATCTAAAGATAGTACCTTAAGGTGATTAATATCCGGTTTAGTGCACAATATATAGTGTTAGATGACCAATATCTAACTTGTTGTACAAAGGTGGTTATGTAGTGGGCAATTAGATTTCAAATTGCCTGCCTGTTGAACAGCTGCCACCACCCCCATTAAATGATGCATTACCAGTGCATTGAATGCTGCATAACAACAGACTGGTTAATTTTAGCAGTAAGTCACGCAATGTCCATTGGCAAGGTTGGAATGGTGAAGACACATTCACGTTTTGAATCATATCTCCCAACCACTGTGAAAATGAGTGGAAAAATGGGCATGCAAGCCCTTTATTTTTTCATTTACATAGGAATGCAAACACGTTAGGAGATTCAACATGTCTTCTTTATGTGTAAGTTCAACAATATCCCATTCCTCCCACATGTTTGCTTGTGTGGAGGTTTGACTATTGTCTAACCATGAATGTGCACACTTTTTTGTTAACACATGTGTGCTTTTAAAAATTACCACGAGCACTCTCACGTTGCAACGAAATTGGGTTCGTTTTTGTTGACACGTGTGCTTTTAAAATTACCACTAGCACTTTCACTTTGCAACGAAATTGGGTGCCAATTTTGTGTCGGTACCCATTTATCTTTAATAGTGATGGAAACATGCACATTACTATAATTATTGTATGAATTATTAAAGATTTATGTTGATTATAAAATTAGATGTAACTATAACATGGTTTAGTATCTTGCTCGTTAGATTTTAAGGGATATTAATTGAAATTTATTTGTAAAGAATTTATATCTTTTGTCAAACATTACTTAGTAACATAGTTCTACAAAATTTTCAATATGTTTATCTCTTTTTTAAATCTAAAACATTATAAAAAAAATTATAGTAAAGAGAAGATTTTATTTCAACTCACCAATAAGTTGGAGGTGTTAAAATAAAAAATAAATTATATCAAATTTTATGAAAATTGTGAGAAAAATAAATTATATCAAATTTTATGAAAATTATGAGAATATTTCTCAACATAATTGGTATAAAATCATAAATAGTTTGATTATAATATGAATTTATATTAAGATTCAAATATAAATAATATCATATAAATTTTGAGTAATGTTTAAACAATTAAAAATATCTAAAATTATATTTTCCTATTTTTTAACTTTAACAATAATTATTAAATATATTTATTTAATTAAAATTATATAAATAAATATAAGATTATATATAAAGAAAAAAATTAAATGATTTTAAAATTCCAAACCGCATAAAATACATTTACCACGTAAGAAAAAATAAAATAAAAATTATAACTTAGTTTCATCATATTAAAACATTAAATTTTTTATTTTTTCTTCTAGTGAGATCACCATCACCATGATCAGCACTTTCAAATTTTGGAAATAACATTGAATTTGATTATCTATGAAAATGGGCATATTTTTATATGCATCTCTTTGATTATTAAAGATCTTAGATAAATTATATTAATGTGTATTTATTCACACAATGGGAGAAGCCCAAGCACTTCTTGGTAGGCCCAAAAAAAATAATCCACAAAAAATGTCAAAAACGAAATAATGCTTATACACTTGACAAAGACAACATTCTTTCAAAAGCAATATTCCTTTACTGTAATTTTTACTATTCAATATTGAATATTAAATATAGAAATGAAATATGTACCATTTCTTGAATTATATATTGTCCATTTTTTTAAAAAGACTGAAAGTTAAATATTACTATGTAAAATCACTCAAATATCGTAGATTAAGCACTTAGGATGGATATTTACTTGTCGCTGGCATGGTTAACAACTGACATGTGATACTGCGAATTTCTGCCATCTTTACTCCTGGTAACCAATCATTACTTGTGTTTTTGTGACAGTGGGTAACCATTAGTTATATTCTCTTGTTGGCGGGTATGTTTTAGTAATTGCAGGAAACAGTTGTTAGTAAAAACCTATATAAAGATCAAACACAGTTAAACAAAGTGAAGAATGTTGTCTAAAGGGTTAAAACTTGTTAATAAGAAGTTATAAACTTTTGTTTTGAAAAACGTAAAAGAAGTGCCGAGTTTGATCATAGTTTCACTATTTCAATTTGAGAACACGCTTCAATCTTCTGTTTATAAAACTCGGCACTTCTTTTACGTCAAACATTTTTGTGGCGAAAGAAACAATGGGAATATTAACAAGATAAGTATGGGAATCCCTGTGTGGAGCGATGATTCTCTACGGAGGCATTGTTGTGGTAAAAGAAACAATGAGAATTTTTCTGGAGAGAAAGAACAATATTCTCTGTACAAAATTTGTGATAAGCATGAATCTTATTCTTTTTCTTGAGAGATTTTATATTCGTAGTCACCGGTGGATTTTCAGAATCGTGAACCCAGCATGACCTCCATATTTGTCTCTTGGACAACATTTGCAGATCAAAATGATTTGAAACTATTGCTCAAGTTGTGGACCATTTTGATCGAGAATTTTCAACGTTGAGACTGTAGTTTTGTCGGCTTTTGAGATTTCCTTTGACATTCGTGAAGGTGTTTATGCTAACAGTAGCCTGGCCCTAGTAGTCCATTGTTGCATGCATTATGTCCAACGTATTTTCTGTTAAAACCGTCACCTCTGGAACGCTATATCTAATAGTAATCTCTGCATATTCCACACACTCCCACATCACTATTTTCTGCGAACAACGTCAAACTGGCTGATGATCGACAGATTTATGTGGGTTGTTGCACCTTCATAATTGCAGCCTGTTCTTGTGTGCATTCTCAGAATCTCAATTGTATTTCTTGCATTTCATCAATCGACGTGAATGTAATATCATTTATTTTCTTATATATTTTCGTCTTCTGCTGTTGCGTGGGTTTCATTCTTGAAATGGATTGAGAAACGCCGTCAGTTTATAAATTGGATATTCCCGTCTATATTTCATATATATTCACCCATCACGCTCATCACTGATTTAACTGATGCTTGTTTTCTCGTGTCAAACGAGATGTAACTACTAACATTTGGACAGAGTAGGTTTATAAGTATTAAAATATTATTTTTTAAGTAGAAGTTGAAGAATATGGTTTTGTGTATTTTTGAAGGGAGAAAAGGTTTTTAGAACACAAATCCTACGGTGTCATATATCAATATTTATAAATATAAAAGCATAACGAAACATTTATCTTTCTAAAGGTTATTAACTTTTCGTATGAATATAAATTTTTAAATATGTTACTGTTTAACTGTATTATTTTTTTGTGCTCAGCAATTTAATTGCTTCTAAAGTCTGTAGAGGTGTACATACACTACTCTTCTGTGAATTTGAATCTATGACATTGTAAGAGGAAACCCATGTTCTTAACCATTAGGCCCATTAATATATAACATGATAAATAAGATACAAAAAACATATGCGATTTAATAGGGGATGGTATAATAAAGATGTCATAGTTTGGTAATCATTGGGAGATTGAAAAAAATATTACTTTGTAAAATATCAAATACTTCAAAAATACTATCACATCTATGTTTGAAGAGAAAATATGGGACTAGAAAGATTTTGAGGTCATAAATCCTATTTTGGCAATCAAAAGTATCTCTTTATTTTAACAAAATTGAAAAAGAAAAGTTATACAACCAAGGTAAGAACAAACTCCTATAAACTTTAAGCACGGAGCTAGGCAATTGTTAAAACACCATGAGTGGACATTAGTTACCAACTTTTTGAGTCTATAAACGTTGAGAACAAATGTGATTTCTTTTAGAGTGTACTCCATACACCCACAATCAATTGCATTTTCCTAATCTTTGTTACAATTCTAACTTTCATAATCTTCTAACTTGTCAAAATTACATAGCTTGAATGCTACTTTCTAAACTTTTTAATCATCAAAATATAATTTTATAGCATTAATTCAAATCACTCCTCTCTTTTTTCTTAAGGTTTGATAAGCCAAATAAATTTGAGTAGACTTTTATGTTGTTCATCATCATATCATATTTTACTTTTCTTTATGTTTCACTCTTATATATCATATTTTATTTTTTATTTTTTAATGTTTCACTTTTAATGGGATTTTTGTTTTATTTAAAATGTTTTAAAGAAAAGTAATTTTTTTCCCAATTTTAATGTATCTAAAAAGTTTAATAAAAAAATAATATATTTGTATTAAATCATTTTAATAGAAGGGATGGTAAGTATAAGGGTGTGGATTTATTTACTAGGAAAGGAAATTTCAAAATCCATGCAAGAGTTATTAACTTTGTTTGATTAACTCTTACATGCTCATGTTTTTATGGATTTCGTATATCATTTTATATGAGCACATTTATCTTAAAAGGGGATCTACCAAGCGGTAAGAGGGATCAAATATCTCAAGGTATAAACCTCTTTTTATATGCCAATTGTTGACGAAGCATTTAAATTTCTCTAATTTGTATAGTTTTTTTTATATATATACCATTGTAGACATGTTATTTTTTATTATATATATATATATATATGGTCACCAACATGAAGCTACTACCCAATTATGATGCAATGTAAGCACGCAAGTGGGCTAAATCAACAATGCGCACGCACCTCGTAGATGCGGGCATGCGCTTCCGCTTCGGACTGACGAACCTCCACGCCGGATTGCCAGTGTGGGAAATAAGAGCACACATGTGCCTCAGGATGCGCATGCAGGTTGGGCGCGATAGCAAACAAGGACACGCGCACGTCCCTTTGTATTAAAAAAAAAAACAAAATAGTTTGTATTGTTTTGCAACTCGTGAGCGTGGAAGGAGGAGCCAACGACCCCAAGGAGATGAATTCGACCCCCAAGGAGCCCAACCAATTTGTGCAAATCACCTAAAACGACACTGGAGTAAGGTACATAGAGTAGGAATGCATTTTTTTTGTTTATTTCATTGTTTTTATTGTTTTTAAATTAAACTACAAATTTAAAAAGAAATTGAAAATCAATTGAAATGGGCAAAATTTGATACTGCAGGTGCAAAGTAACTAACCACAATGACCAATACCAATGAACCATCCCGAAGAAATGAATGAAACAAACCAAACAGAGGACCCAAACCCCGAATTAAACGAAGAAGAAAACACCGAAGATGAATTACATGGGGATTTAAAGTAATTAAGAATTTTGAGTGATGAATTGAGGAACACAAGGGAACCCTCTCGGGTTTCCCTCGCCACATCAATACAAAACATTATACAATCTATCAACATTGCCCATAGTGAGATAACGAGTTTGAGCAAATATAGGGCTTGAACGAGAGAGAATTATAGCACTGGTATATACAAAGAGGATATTAAAAACCTGAATATCAAAAAAGACCAACTATGGAGCAAATTTACAGATCCTAGAACAGGACAACCTCCAAATGTGAGGAGGAGGCGAGTTTGCATGGACTCGTGTAATTACCAACCATGGAGAGAAAACTGGAGGAAGGGATGGTTCATGGCATTCGACAAGCCTCCATGCAACAATGTCGAGGCCCCACAGTATTTTCTTAGGAAACTGTGGGCTGAGTTTGTGTTAGGGTTCCATGTGAACTACTTCGACATCACTGATTTCCAAGGCATTAGTTTTGGCTCAGCCCAAGATCGACCTCACGCCCATCGGAACCCACTCAAAGGACCTAATACACCTAGGCAAGAGCCAAACCTACCTCCTCAACCCCCTGGGTTAGGTAGCGGGCTAGATGAGATCCATGAGTTCGTCAGACATGCCACACAGCACCTTCTCAGGAATACCGAATTTGTGGCTATGTCCCCGCAGAGCGAGTAGGAGCCCCCCGAGGGACACACTTCTGCACGATCTACTAGTGGTGGGCGCGGGAGAGTAGATACAGGCGATAGCCAGGTGGAACCATCTAGCTCGATGAGACCAATGCCACATCGTTGTTCTCATTGTGGGCATCCATGCCAGGTTCCCACGCAGGAGCATGGCACACAGAGCTACCTACACCAGGCTAGTCATTGTTTTATTTAATGTCATAATTTATAGTAAATTTAACTTAGAATCAGATGTTGATGACTTGATTTTTTTTAATGTACAACTATTCAGTGTTGAGTCTCCAACACATGGGTGGGAGGATGTTGGTTCCTTCAACCTAGGTGGAGCCATGGCATCTACAGAGGACATTGCGACAGCATACACACATGTAGTTTTCTTTAAGTAATTAAATTTAATGTTAGTAGTAATTGGATGTGAATAATCACATATTTATTTAAATTGTCGGCCCATATTTAGTTAATATTTACTAATTGAATCTAAATATTTTTGTGCAAATGAACAGGTGTCTGCAGGATTGAGTTACCAGCCATCCCCACCAAGGATCAGTAGATCCCCTCATGAGCAGGTATCTTGTAATAAAGTATAAATTTAATTTCTGTTTTGATGGCTTAGATTCATATAGTTATATTTTTTATGTACTAATACATGATGACCTAAATATGTATGCAGGTCCCACCACATAGGTATGTCGGTGTAACTATATCTCCATTGACTACCTTTTTCCCACCATATATGCCAGTTGTAGCCCCTGGCATACATGTCCCTTTCCCTGCATCCCTCCCCACCCTATTCCATCCATCCTTTGTCTCCCACCCACCTCCACACTTCCATCTAGTTCTGCCCCACCCATCCATCCCCTCGCTTGCAGTTTCCCATGTTTCCACCCGCCCACCTTTGACCACATTACACCATCAATCCACATTGACCCATCCCTCCACCCCATCCCAAACCTCATCCCCCTCCTCCATAATCCCCCACCACCCTCGTTTCCTCTTCCAGGGTGGCCCATTCCATTCTACAGCCAGTTGGACTTTATCGTTGTACATCACCACTTCACCCACTCCAGTCCATGCCCTCTCCCACCGTGCCCCCTAGTGTTGTAGCCAACATCGATGTGGCTACATTCTCCACTATGCCATCCACCCTAACATTAGAGCAGGTTGTATAGCCCACTGCTCCACCTACCACCCCTAAGGAGCAGTCGATTGCTCCACCTACCATCCCCTAGGACCAACCTGGTGCGTTCACTGTGAGATTGATTAGTTTATGAAAAACTCATTCAATATTAATGAGATTTAACATAGCAGTAAATTGTATGAGTTATCTTACCATTTAAATGTTGTAGGGTGGCATTGCTGAGAGACTTGGATCATGGAGGAGGGTAGCCCGCTCACCACTTACGGTCTTGTCTCAGGTGATTTATTTAAAATTTGAAAACATAATTTTGATATTTAAATTATGTTTTATAATTGTATAATTGCATGTAGGAGTTGACATTTGATTGTTGTCATTTCAGAGCCTAAGTGGAGGTGGTCGAAGCAGCCGTGTGAACCAAGCTTCCTCTAGCTTGAAGAAGAGGAAGATCGATTTTGGAGTTGGACTTGGGAACTCCGAGGGTGGGAAGGAGGATTGAGAGAGCCTCCTATGTACACTAGCCATGATGTGTCATTTTGGCACAAGTTGCCATATTTTGTATAGGGCACGAGTTACCATATTTTGTATAGGACAAGAGTTGCCATATTTTGTATATGATTGGATATTTTTGTATATTAATATATCATTTTGTACTTCTTTAAAGTAGTAGTTTACAATTGATGCGCTTGCAATACTTATTGTTGATGAAGCAATAAAGTCCATAATTTCATAATAAAATGCATAAAACAATTAACACTATAGGTTAGTTAACAAAAAAATACACAAATGCATAAAAATACAGCCGTATTCACTGTCCAAATTGTGATAGAAAGAACTTATCTGCATTTGGTATTTACATAGTAATTCTAACCTTTGGTCTTGTACTCCATTTTCTATCCTTGACTAACTCTACGATTGTCTATCAAACTAGACTATAATACTACCTATTAGACAGCCATAAGACACACCTAAACCATTCTATTCTAGCCTAAACCTTGCTAAAACCCTTTCCCTAGACTCCTACCTTTCCCTCTCTCTAAAGCAAGGCTTATTCCTTTAATTTCCACACTACTTAGACCCCCACGACTCTCCCTATATCTCTGATTGTAATATCCATTTTGGATAGCCCTAGAACACCACTAACTCATCCTAAGGTTCCCTAGCATATTCACTGTAATGTCCTATTTAGGGAAGCCCTAATAGCCTTCTTACCCACCTATCATATCCTAAGGTCACTTCCTTTCCTTCCTATCTTACCCACTCACCAACGCCTCACCTAAAATTTGTCCATAACCCAATTTAAAGTGGCACAAAGGCACCCTAAAGGGACTGTATATAAACAATCATTCTTAGGCATACTTAAATAAATTTGACACTGGTATATAACCATCCATAACTTGGCAAAATACTGGAAAAGTCCTTGAATTGCTTGCAAGTCATTGTGTCATCAAAAGCCAAGTGAATATACTTCTTATCATTCCTACTTTATTTGAAATTACATCTTGGACTGTCACAAGACATTTTACTTGATTGGAAATTACATCTTGGACTCTCATAAGACATTTTACTTGACTGGAAATTTGATTTGGTTTAACAGTCCCATTGGCTTGTAAACTTGTCACTTATAAAATTGTTTATCACTGATGTTTACTTAAAAATATTGTACCTTTGTCTTGGTTAGCTAAAAAGTGAAATATAGGACTGTCATAATGCTAAATGCTTGGCTGGAAATACTTTTTGGTCGGTTGCAAGAGAGGTTGAATTTGTACGATATGATGATAACGTCCCATCAACACCACTGACATGCTTCAATCACATGCATAATTGAAATTAAAACATCCCATAATGCTAACGTCCCATAAAAATTGTTCTTCCTTGACAAATAAAAAATGAAACAAGTTCATGAATATGTGTCTTCTATAATGATCTAGATGGTGCATAAAACAGATCATACTTGGTAATAAGTAATTATACATGCTATATATTCAGACATGACATCGATATAGATAGAAAGAGAAAGGATTTTGCAGAGTTCATATAGAAATTAGAGTAAGTTATCGTGATCGTCTTGTCTTTTAATAGTAGCTGTCAATTTCAATCACTCATGGAATGGGCATCCAAGTGGAGTGTAATTGCAATTTCCCAATCTCATTCAATATAGCCAGCTGGATCCTCTCTGTTGCTAATTACCTCCATCAATCTCTCGTGCTCTGAATGAGGCAAGAAGTAACATACCTTGGTTGAGCTCTTCCTTGACATTATATGTAGATGGATGTTCGTGCCAACAATCAAGTTTGTGAAGTGATAGACCACAGAACCTGGTCTGTAATCCACGAATACATGCCCACTAGTTCTTGTTGATTTCACATCTAGTGTAATATATTGACCCTCAACCACCGTCGAGCGAATATGAAGTTCATTTCCTTCATCATCAATAAATGATATGTTCAGGATTTGCTTACCTCGAATGCATCATTCCAACCAATAATCCATGCCCCATTCATTGTTTATCGAGGCAACAACTGTATATATGTGTCCTAGTTGTACAAGATCTGAGATAGGGTCGTAGTCTATCGAAATCGTTGACTGACCCTCCTCTAAGTGGGTTTTTTCACTGACTACACATGGGTCTACTGCAAGTGACACATGATCCCAATCATCAACCCAATTCATGCATTCACATTCATCCCATTCACCACTACTACAAGGGCTGAAAAAGAAAGCAAGTTTTCACGTCCATATTTCAAATAGGGGGTTGTTTGAGCTTTGAACCGAATGAAATCCATGTGTTCCTTGTACTGTATTGAAACTATAGGAACGTGATCAATCTATGTCAACCACATGACAAAAATTACTGACTGGACTTCTTACCACTGAAGTTCAGTCTGGCATTGTTGCTGAGCACCATTGAACTATGGATTCTGCATCTTTGATATGGGGGTTTCTGGTAAATCTGATCTCCTCCCTTCGTAGTGCAGTCTTGATGCATGCACCGGCCTCGTCATGCTCACCTTTTCCGTGCCCGGTCTCAAAGTAGTTCCATATATGCGGCACATTATAATTCTTATGTAACATACTCATCCATTGGAAGACTCAGGAATTTTTGAACTGGCCTGCACAACCATCTGACCATATCCAATGCTGATCCATCTGAATATCTCCCTCCTTTAGCTAATCATAGAAAATTTGAAAACAATGTTGCACATAATGCAGATCATGGCATCTATCACCACTTATGTAAAAGTTTGTCTCCTTCTGTATTATCCTGTTGTTAACACTACTCTCAGGGCCATGCCTATACGTAATATGTACCATGATGCTGACTTGGTCGGAATGGTCGTATTGACTCTAAATTTCATTTTCTGGCTGAAGGGTGTATTTTTATGCAAAATCCACAATTGACAATATGGTCCCAATGGGAAAGTTATCCCTCCATTTTCTGTACCGCTCATCCTGCCATTACACTACGTGCACATGTTGAACATACTGCTCGGTTTTCTTGTAGAAATCCATAAAAAAATCACATACCCGTACCTGTTTCCATGAAAACCAGGGCTGTATTAGAATGTGACATTTAAAGAATGTATATGTAGAAACTGAACATGTAAGAGGAAAAACATGCAATAATCATTTTCACACGTGACTTCACCAATGCAATCTCTTTACTTTCCTTTGCACTATCTGATTGATAGGTTATGTACTTGAAGCTTTGCATCTCCACGCTCATATTGCCAAATTGATGCTCATCACTTCCATGAATGCAATGGTTTAAAAGATAAAACCCACTGCACCTGGAACAATTCCCATATAGACATGACTTTCCATAGTATTTTTGTCCTTCATGCCTTGGACACATGATGCCGGTGATAAAATATATCGATGCATTCGGTGGTATAACAGATTCATTGCAGCCCTGGGCAAGGTTAGTATGCAAATAACAAAATATATGTTTATACGTGTCAAAAAAATATTCATATTCTACATCATTATCTACAACAACATGTGTTTCGATCAATGCATATACAAACGTACCATGGTTTACATTTCTCAAATGACCTTTGGCCCAAGTTCAATTGTGTGTGCTCATTCTTGAATCTCTCATAGAGTTCAGTTTGTGTTGTGTCAAGGAAGTGTTTGACATGGGGTTCACGTTCAGTAGAACCTTTTCTCAACTTTTACACATCTCTTTGATTAGATGAAGGTCTGGTATGATTATGCTATAACATTTGTACTAATTCCTTTCCTGCATCAATTAGCTTCATATCTCGACAAGGAAACCTGCCGACAAAATCCCAACAATCTTTTCCACCTGGAGTTTGCAAATTTTCTTTTATAACAGAGTACTTTTGAACATTTTTTCTATTTGATTTAAGTATCTGAGAAGTGTGTGAAAGGAGGTGACGTTGCCGTGTGGACTTTCTTACAATTGATTCTGATAACACACGACAAGTTGCACAAAGATATTTAGTACAAGACGTATTCCTATTCACATTAAAAGAAGATTGGAGATTTATAACAATATGACTGTTAGCATTTGAACTTCTAACCATATTTATGCCCACAATTCTCCTAACAACAACTAAACAATTTGACTTTAACAAACATAGTAATAATTGACATTTACCAGCATCGCCTTTGGATTCAAAATATTTCTTCATTAATTCAGTGCATTGCCAATCGATAGTGCATTTGGGAAACTTACCTTCAAGGCCTGACATACAACTTTCATCCACATGGATACATCTAGGGGTCCCTTTTCTTGTAGTAGACAGTTGAGGTAGGGAAGGTGGACATGAGCTATGGATCCCAAGGCTTCTTTGTTATCATGAATCATTCACATGCTGGTCCATATTGGGAATGTACTCGACATGGTTGTGGTCTTCTGGAAGAGATTGCAAATTAATCATTCCTCCTAGGTCCAACACTTCATACTCATCGTCTCTCAATATACCTATGTCTTCAAGAGCTTCAACATGGCTCGTTGATGGATTGTTGGTTGGAGACTATGTTGATGTTGGAACTTGAGTTGTGTCCGTTGGACGCAACCGTTTCACCCATGGTTCTGAAGTAGAGGTTGTTATGTCATCAAATCTGTTAGGATCAGATGCAGTATCAGTGGAAATGTTTGGGCCATGTCTCACTCTCTCCATTGCCAACCTGGCATTTTCTCTTACCTCATTTTCATTTTCAATGGGCAGATTCCTTCTAGTTTTTCTTGCTCTGCTACATGAGTTTCCCATATCCAAAAGTTTCTTTATCAAAACTATGAGGTCTACCCCTGCATAAGATGCAACAAATAAGGTATTAGTTCCATTATACATGATACATGATGCGTTTGAACATAAATAACTAAATTACAGATATGTTAGTATGCTAATTATTGGCATTGATACATAATCATTGATTAAAGGTTTTTCTTTATGTGTGGACCAAATTTTCATTTCTATACTCTATTTGAGTCAAGTAAAGATACTAAAGTTTGCAGGTATTTTAGCTATAGGATTTTGATTCCATTGTGTTCAAAAAGTATTGGAAGTCAAAAGAAGATGAGTTAAATGAGGAGGTTGTAAATCCCTCGAAAAAAGGAGAAATCATTGAGGTAGAGGCATCCTTGTCAAGCTCAAAGCCATGTTATGATAAATCTAGCATGAAGAGGAGAGCACGGACAAGTTGGTGAACTGTTCAATATGGACCGTCTCCCATGATTGCTTCCAAGGTTTTTATACAAATTGAAGAGTCTCAATAGAGAACCTCATCTATGCCATCCTTGTGGGAAATTGAAATATATTCATGTGCAAATGGTTATTGGTCTACATTGCATACTTCATCTTGTATAGAGAATATGGACAACTTGGTGAACTATTCAATATGGAGCCTCTCCCATGATTACTTCAAATGTTTTTTTTTCATTTGAAGAGTCTCAAGATATAACTTCATGTATGCCATCATTATGTAAAATCAAAATATATTCATGTGCAAATGTAAATTAGTTAACATGGCATACTTCATCTTGTATGGAGAATATGAGACTTGTTTAGATGTGAAGTTGGGATTTATTCTTGTGAAATTAAATGTTTTCTATGAGAGGGATATTGTTGTAGGCATATCATAAAACATAAATCAATGAAATGATTTGAAAACTTGTGAATTAAAACAATTATTTACAATTCACCATACCTATTCAAAATAATCTCTTATTCCAATGAGAACTTGTAGTGTGAATCTTTCCACTAACTTCTAGGACCACTGAATATGTTTGATAGATTCCAAGAGTGAGCTTCCATCCAATATATCAAAGATTGGTGATGGATTGTGAGCCAAATTACATAGGTGAAGAGCACAAAATGCGTGAACAACAAAAGAAAACCCGTGAAAATAGGTAGCAATCTTGAGAATTTAGAACTCTATTTTTTTACCTACTAATAGGTGCACGCATGCACCTTTAAGCACACGCACAGGAATTGAAGCGCACACAAACTTAAATGCACATGCACCCCTGTCTAACATTTAGGGCATTTACTCACTAACATTTTTTTCATTTAATGACTAACGTTCTTCAACAACGACTTCGTATTCATGATTATTTTGAGTATTTTTACAATATAGTCTAAAAAATTTCATCGTCATCACCACTACAATATAGTCTAAACCTATCATCATCATTGTCATCCTCATCCTCATCATCATCATCATCACCATCATTGTTCATCATCATTGTCATCATCATCACCACCATCATCATCATCATCATCCTCATCCTCATCATCATAGTCATCATCCTCATCACCATCATTGTCATCATCCTCGTCATCATCATCAACAACATTTTTCATCATCGTCATCACCATCCTCCTCCTCCTCATCATCATCCTAACCATCATCATCATCACCAACATTGTTCATCATCATCATCATCATCATCATCATCCCCATCTTCCTCCTCCTCCTCATCATCATCATCCTCGTCCTCATCATCATCGTCATCATCACCATCATTGTTCACCACCATCATCATCGTCATCGTCATCCTCCTCCTCCTCCTCCTCATCATAGTAATCATCCTCATCATCATCATTGTCATCCTCCTCCTCCTCCTCATCATCATCATTCCATTGCAAATCCTTGGAAATAAAATCAAAGGAAAGTTTCAACTAAACCTATCATCATCATCATCATCATCTTCCTCATCCTCATCATCATCCTCATCATCATCACCATCATTGTTCATCATCATTGTCATCGTCATCATCATCCTCATCCTAATCCTCATCATCATAGTTATCATCCTCATCATCGTCATTGAAATCATCCTTATCATCATCATCACAATCATCATCATCATCATCATTGTTCCTCATCATCATCAGCATTATCGTCATCATCATTGTTCATCATCACTATCATCATCGCCATCATTATTCATCCTCATAGTCATCTTCATAGTCCTCATCATCCTCCTTCTCATCATCATCTTCGTCATCAACATCATCACCCTCATCATTGCAATCATCATCATCATCATCATCATAATCATTGTCATCATATTAATAGTCATCATCATCATCATCACCATCATTGTTCATCATCATATTCAGTATAATTGTTATACCAAAATCCTATCACCATCATGTGATAAGACTCTTGACATACCTACTTGCCCTGAATCCCAACTCTTGGAGTGGAAACCCATGCTAATTATCAATCTTTCATGAAAATTCCCAGCACCGCGCTTTCCCTGTTGTCCAGGAGTAGTACCTTGTTTGCACTGCCTATCCCTTGTTGTCCACAAGCGATGCCACCGCTTATGGCCCTTAGTCCATAAGCGTTTCTTACCAAAACCACTCTGTCATTGAAGGAGAAACACAGTACCCTAGGTAAAAAGGGAAAAATAGAAGTTTCTTGAGGCTTCTAGATGATAGGCCTCATGTCCTCCCTTATCCATATCATTGTGGGTCAGTTGAGTTTGAGATCCCTCATCCACTAATCTCTCAACCATCCCTATCCATTGAGCCTTATAAATACAAGCTCATATCCATGGTTGAGGGGGGGAACTCTTAAGGTATTGTTATGATGTTGGATTGATTACTTGGCCCAAGTCATTGGAGAGCATAGAGAGCTAGAGTCGGAGCTTATGGGGGTGAGAGTGCTTGGTTTCATGGAGATGCATGACAACATGAAGGCTTGGTTATTAACTTATCCATATTTTTATCTTAATGCAAGTTGATATCTGTCCCGCATTATTGTTGTTGTTCGATTTCACGTGTATGTTGTTATATTCCTTAGTCACTAACATGGATCAGTAGATTATATTCTGGCAGTTTTGATGTGTTTGCGTGTTTAATCTTATTGCAGGTACACAGGGTTACAATCAAAGCATCACACTCTAGGTATCTACGGTGTCCCGGGAGAGTTTTCAACCTCTGTCCTTCATTTGTTCTGGATCTAAACCATTCAGACTAGTGGAACACTTTACTGTCCGCAGGAGGTGAAATATTCCAGCTAACAAATCTAGCGACTCTACTCGGGAATAGATATATGTATCAGTTGTTCTGATCTTCCTTAATATTCAACTCTTGTCCAAATCCAGGCTCTTTCTCCAACTCTCTTCAGTCGGATCTGCTTTCTGACTTAGTCCATTTGGGTTTGAAACTTCTAGATCTATTCAGATCTGAGTCATTTTGATCTTTTATGCTCTGTTTCCATACTCAATCTAGTAGTTTTTCCCTTGATCTAGTCCTTTTTGACTTGATCTATCGTTCTCTTTGTGTTTTGGTATTTTACACGGAACTGCACATGTCAAGTTAGCAACACCCGGTGCCACCACTTGAATCCAGTAAGCAAGGAGCGGTTCTGCCTCAAAACTGCCTGTTAGTAGCTTCATCTATGCGGTGCCAGGTAGGCCCTGTTCTAGACTTTGTATTATTATTTTTGTGTGTTTTTGGCTTACTTTTTTATGAAAATGAAGTGTATTTTTGAAAAACAAATGCTCCCTCACAGCTGGGAGGGCCTTGAATTGTGTATTCTGTAGTTTCTTTGATTGTTATATTTCCTTTGCATTCAAATAGAGTTTATGTTTCTTGCATTGGATTTTGAATTATTTTCTTTTCTTGAAACCTCTTGCTCTTTTCTATAAATATTATTCATTGGAATTGGAAATATACATTTCATTTTCATGTGTAGGCTTTGGTTTGTTTAGGACTTAGAATGCATGAGTGATCCATGTTGTTTAGAGTCTTTCTTTGCTTGGGGTGATTCTTATTTCCTTTTGCATGCTGATTATTTTAGTGCTTGGTAGGAAATATTGGTTCTTCGTTTCCTTGTCCGCTTCAAAGAGAAGTTTTATTTTTCTCTCTCTTTTTCTTTATTCGCAAGCTTGTTGAATGATTTTATTCTTCTTTTGTGCATGATTGTTTGAAATTCTAGATCTTACTTTCATCAAGAAGAAATATATATTTTCATCTTTGTGTGCATTAGAGTTAGAAATATTTTTTTTCATCCCCCTCATCATCATCATCTTCATCATCAACATCATCATCCTCATCATCGCAATCATCATCATCATCATCATAATCATTTTCATCATAGTAATAGTCATCTTGATCATCATCATCATCATCATGATCATCATCATTGTCACCATTGTTTATCATCATAGTCATTATAATCCTCCTCGTCCTCCTCATCGTCGTCATCAACATCATCATCCTCATCATTGTCATCATCCTCATCCTCTTCATCATCATGGTCATCATCCTCCTTATCATCATTGTCATCATCATCATCACCAACATTGTTTGTCATGATCATCATCCTCCTCATCCTCATCATTCTCCTCATCCTCATCATCATCATCATCATCATCACCAAAATTGTTCACCATCATCATCATCAGCATCATTGTCGTCATCATCATCCTCATCATCATCCTCATCATAATCATAGTCATCATCCTCATCATCATCATTGTCATCATCCTCCTCCTCATCATCATTGTTCATCATCATCATTCCATTGCGAATGCTTGGAAATAAAATCAAAGCAAAGTTTCAACTAAACCTATCATCATCATCATCATCATTGTTCCTCATTGTCATCGTCATCATCATTATCCTCGTCCTCATCATCATCATCATCATCATCATCATCATCACCATCATTGTTCATCATCATTGTCATCGTCATCATCATCCTCATCCTAATCCTCATTATCATAGTCATCATCCTCATCATCGTCATTGAAATCATCCTTATCATCGTCATCACAATCATCATCGTCATCATCATCATCATCATTGTTCCTCATCATCGTCAGCATCGTCATCATCGCCATCATTGTTCATCCTCATAGTCATCTTCATCTAGTCATCATCCTCCTCCTCATCATCATCGTCTTCTTCATCAACATCATCATCCTCATTATTGAAATCATCATCAACATCATCATAATCACTGTCATCATAGTAATAGTCATCGTGATCATCATCCTCATCCTCCTCATCATCATCATCATCATTGTTCACCATCATAATCATTATAATCCTCCTCCTCCTCCTCCTCCTCATCATCAACATCATCATCCTCATCATCCTCATCCTCTTCATCATTATAGTCATCATCATCATCATCATCATTGTCATAGTCATCATACTCATTCTCTTCATCATCATCATCATCATCATCGTCATTGTCATAGTCATCATCATCATCATCATCCTCATTGTCATCATCATAGTCCTCCTCCCCATCATCATCATTGTCATCATCCTCCTCCTCCTCATCATCATTCCATTGCAAATGCTTGAAAATAAAATCAAAACAAAGTGTTTACTTAGAAAATGCGCGCATACATCTTTAACACGCGCGCATGCGCTTTTAGTGCATGCACACCCAAAGAGCGCGGTCACGTTTCTAGTGTGTGTGTGTTATGTTTTAAATTACGTGCACGCGTAATTTAAATTTAGAATTTTAGCGGCACCTTTTTTCCAACCAATGTGGTGGATGACTTGGCTGCTTTGGTTTTAGGTTTGGGTTTCCCAACCAAGTTGTTTGGACTATCTTATGACATAAAAACTTGTTTTGTACCACTACTGCTATTTCGTTCATGATTTTCCATATGCCACACTTGTCCACTGTTAATGAAAATTTACACACTTGTGTAGCTCTGTCTGTAGATTCTGAATATGTAATTTTTATTTAAATCTATTATCTTTTTCTTTTTTTTTTAAATTTTAAATGGACTAACATCAATCTAACACAAAAGGTAGGCTATTTTCTTTAGGTATATCTTTTGATTGCCTCACCTATTTAAAAAACGGAAAAAAACCCACACAAGAAGACACAAAGACCTACATCCAAAAAAAATATCGTTCATTCACAATGTTACAACCAAGATGTGGTGGACCAACGCTCGACCTTGTCATTTTAGGGCATCACTCACTTCCTTAATTTGAAAAATAAAAAATATAACATAAATAAATATGGAAAAATATCGTTGCACTAGACACACCTGTTATCTACAACTCTATATAATTTTTTTCACAAAATTCCACGATTTGCAAACCAAACGAGTAGACCAACGCAAATATATTCATTATTTTTTAGGTAAAATATAACATACCAACCTTAGAAGAACCTCATTTTTTGGGATTTATGCTTCGTTTCCATAAATAAAAATTATATATTTTGGAAGGTAATCAGATTGTCCACGTTTCATATTCTTACACCATATTCCAAAAATTTGTGTAGGTACCTCTAATATTGCTTTTTGATATTTAGATTTCTGTTTTTCTAGAAGTCCATTGCAACGAACGCGTCATAAGTGACCAGCATTAGCTTGCACTAGCCCATATATATATATATATATATATAAAGGTACACATGTTAGCTCTAGAATGAGCATGGAATGCAACATACCCCAAATTCTTCAATGTAAATTCTGAGAAAATGGGGTAAATTTTTCACTTTTACTATATCCATATAAGTCAACTATGTTAGTCTCTTGAGAGTGTGTAATCACATAATTGTAAACACTGCTATAATTTTCATCTATTCATATACGAAAACTGTATTTCCATTTCATTCAGTTCCACAGAGTAGTTAACAAGAGGGCTATACTAATGACCATACTAGTACAAGATAATGGTAAGAACTTATACCTCAAATATAGAATCACTTTTTGTTTGCAATTAAGAACCGTCAACCTACAGTCACTTTAATACAATTTTATATAAGTGAATCTTATTTAAAATAGATACAACCATTACATTAGTCACTATATTGTCCCTCGAAAGGTATAGTGATTACACATTACCCCGATCTCTTATTACCTTGATGTCTTTTGTAGCCTCAGGACACAATTTCTGCACCCACCACTTGTAGTCATGCAAACTCAACATAAATATTAGAAAAAGATAAATTGAATCCATATAACAAGGTTAACTGTTAAATAACTAATTAAACACGTATGCTCATAAACAAATAAATTACTCTACACTATCTTTCTAGAGCCATCCCAATGCCCGTCAATCAACAAGTCATAGATTCTGCATCCAATACTCTATATACATATTAGTGCTATAAAACATGTAAGCTCCATGATAATTTCTATAAACAAAATTAAACATTATATACACTTCTTCAATGCTACTTAATCTTGGGCGACTGAAAGCGTGTCTAAGAATTTCCTCCCAACCATAAGCTTCATTTGACGTTTGTTTTCCTGTCTAAAGCCACCCCCGAGTTGGGCGACAAATCCACTAAGGTAAGGTTTCCAACAGAAAACTCTTTTCAACATAGGTTCGATCACAATCCGTATTGTGACTTAATTAATTTCATCATACCCCAATATATATTCATCCCATGTTCCATTAATATTTTAAAGACATGAATTGTGATAAGCAAAAGAAGATAACTAAATACAAAAAGGTTTACCATAATACATCAATAAATTACTTGGTAACCTTTTCATCGAACCCCAAAGTTCATCTTGTTCCTTTTAATTCCTTAATCAAATTTGCTTCCTTTCTATCATAATACTTATCCTTCAGTATAATCATGAGTGGATTTTAGTTTGGAAAATAAAGAAAGATCTTATCATATATAAATTACAAAATAAACAATTATATATAATCTCAAATAATATAATGGGACTATGGAACATATAGGAAAATGTGCATTTTTAAACAAAGGGTACCTTATAAAAGGAAAAAATACACACGTATATATATGAATTACAAAATAAACAATTATATATAATCTCAAATAATATAATGGGACTATGGAACATATAGGAAAATGTGCATTTTTAAACAAAGGGTACCTTATAAAAGGAAAAAATACACACGTATATATATGAAGAGCACATTCAAGCACAAAAGTTGGACATAAAACATGGACTGAAGCATACATACATGCATCTATTAGAATCCCATAGGAATCATCTATGATGTTATACCATCAAAGAAATGCTTCAATTTATACACCATAAAAGTTAAAAGAGTAGGTTTTTCCTTGGAATATTTATCATAGGATTGGATTCAAAGAACCTAAAACTTGACCTAAGCCATAGATATAAATTATAAAAGAAAAACTTGCAGATCACAATATCCATAGAAACCCATACGAATGTGAATCTTTTCCTCCAAATTCATTTCACATTTATGGAAAATGCCATAAATTTATGGAAATAGAGTGCATAAACTCCATAGCACCAAATCGCGAAGAATCCAAATGAAAAATCAGAACCTCTCGCCGGAAAAAGGGAAATGAGGTCACAAGCATGGAAATGCTTGTTCCAGATCTGTAATAAAAAACAGGCATCAAACAATACTATCACCGGTAAAAGGGAATGAGACCGCAAGCATAGAATTACTTGTTCCACATTTGTAGTTAAACATAGGAATAAAAAAATACCATCAGTGGTAAAAAGGAATGAGATCGCAAGCATGGAATTGCTTGTTCTATATCTGTAGTGAAACACACGCATAAAACAATACTATCGCAAGGATTTGACACCATAAATATAATTCCTATGGAACTACTGACAACAAAACAACCATGCTTGACAACCAAATATTCAATACAGATCAAAAAAATAATACCATGAAATAATATTTAAGATTTAAAGTCCTGGCTACCTATGATATACCTATTGGTTTATTGAGTGCGATAGATTATATACTTTGAACTATTTTGAAAATATTTAAACTTTATTCGATGGAGATCAAGACGCAACAGCTAATGTTGCTCCCTGTATCTACACCAAATGGCTGAGCTAATGTTGCTCCCTGTATCTACACCAAATGGCTGAGCTTATCTAGCATGTACATTCATGCTGGATAAGCCATCTGGTGTGGGTCCCTACGTCCTTAGTTGACGGAATTTTTCAAAACTCGGCCCGTTCCTGGCAGCCCTGTCCGCCTCCGTCCTGCCACCGCCTCCGTCCTGCCACCGCCGCCCGCAGCTGGAGAACGTAAATGCATTAACGTTTTCACCTACCAGGCCTTAATGGATGTGGTCGTTGAGCTCCGCATACCCACATACGTTTTCTTCCCGACCACTGCTTCTTCGCTTTCACTCACATTATCTCTTCCCAAGCTCGTCTCCGAGATTCCAATCTCGTTTAAGGACGTGGATTTTCCAATAGAGGTACCGGGCACTCCGCCGATCCCTGGCAGAGACATGCCAAGTCCCCTTCTGGATAGGTCTGATGAAGGCTTTGACTAGTTCCTGCAGCATTCCTCGCGTCTGTGGGAAGTGACGGGAATTTTTCAAAACACGTTCGAGGAACTGGAACCTAAAGCGATGAAAGATTTTGTGGAAGGAAGGATATCTATTTCGACTGATATCGATAGAATGCCCCGCATTTATCCAGTTGGGCCGCTCATATCATCGTCACCGCTTGAAAACAATGACAAAGCCGAAGTGCTGGAATGCCTGAAATGGTTAGACAAGCAGCCGCCTTCGTCAATTATCTTCGTTTCATTCGGTAGCGGAACCGGTCTGCCGAGGGCACAGGTGACTGAACTCGCCATGGGACCGGAAGCAAGTGGGCATCGCTTCCTGTGGGTGCTGCGCAGTCTGTCAAGCAGCTTTCTTTCCATGGAGGAAACAGAGGTTTCCCAGCTCTTACCCAAGGGATTCGAGAATCGAACCAAAGACCGAGGGCTTGTTGTTGCTTCATGGGCACCTCAGATTCCTGTTCTTTCTCACCCTTCCACCGGTGGATTCATATCTCACTACGGTTGGAACTCTACGCTGGAGAGCATCTTACATGGACTGTCGATGATCTGTTGGCCTCTATTTGCGGAACAGAAGATTAACAGGCTTCTCATCGTCAATGAATTTAAGGTGGCCATCACATTAGAGATGGAAAACGATGATTTTGTAAGGAGAGGAGAAGTGGAGAGAGCGGTTAGGGAGTTGATGGAAGGCAAAAGCGGGATGAGGGTAAGGGCTAGAGGCAAAGATTTGAAAAAGAAGGCCGTGACAGCGTTGGAAGAAGGGGGTAGTTCATACATAGCCATGGCTGCCGCAGTCTCCGAGTGGGCAGCCATAGTGCCCAAAACAGAGATTTTCAATTAGGATATCTGTATATCAGCTGTTATCTTCGATCCTTTTGCATATGATTTTGTGAAGCGTTCACTTTGGGGATGTGAGGAGATGTTCAATTGTAGTACCATCTTATTTCAAAATGTTAATATTATCCTTTCAATAATCTTGTGTTCAGAAAATAGTAGAATTAATCAAAAAACAGTTGCAAAGTACTGAGATATCCATCAGTGCTTATGGTTGGTAAATGTAAATTTTTTTTGAAGGTACGACGATATAAAATAGATTTAGGTTTTATTCTAAACTAAAAGATGAAAGATGATTAGTTTCAACTGCTGCAAGATATTCCACGATATATGTTGTTCATATGTGAATATGTGTTTTCATATTTGCTTAAATATGTAAATAGATCGTTGTAACACCCAATTTCCACAAGAACCGTTTAACTTCCACAATTATTATTATTTTTTTGGAATTAGTGTATAAAATGGCATAAAACCATCTTTTAAATTACCAATAATATTAGTACTAATGATCATTTGTCTTCCACAATTATTATTTTGTGGAATTAGTGTATAAAATTTCTTACAAACATATTTACTAATATACTAATATTAGTGTTAATGATCATTTGTAATGATCCTTTATCATGCTTAAAAAAACTCTACATTCATATACATAAAAAAAATAACACTTTACATTTACATTTATATATTCTATAATCATTTACATAAAAAAACACTTTACACTTTACATTTATATACATAAGGATATTTAATTTGATATTAAATTTGATATACATGTCAACACTAGCAACCAATAATATTAGTATTAATGATCATCCGTCTTTCACAATTATTATTTTTTGGAATTAATTATGTATAAAATTGCTTACAAACATATTTACTAATATTTATGTAGTAATATTAGTGTTAATGATCATTTATCATGCTAAAAAAACTCTACATTCATATACATAAAAAAGAACACTTTACATGAAGAAAATTTAATTTGATATTTAATTCGATATACATGTTCTCAAGACTAGCAACCAAATAGTGAAATTTATATAGATAAAAAAGAACACTCTACATTCATATTCATGAAATTCATATAGATAAAAAAGAACACTCTACATGAAATTCATATAGATAAAAAAGAACACTCTACATTCATATACATAGAAAGATATTTATTTGATATACATGATCTCAAAACTAGCAACCAAATCTTCATGAGTTTGAAACACTTTTAATATATATATCTCTTAGTTCAAAAATACACATATTCATCATCATCTATTCATGATTAAAATTCTAACTTTAATAATATCTTAAAGTCTTTAGTCTTACTTCGTCATCTAGGCATTTGAAGCTATAATAATACTTTATCTTAATCCAAACACTATGTTAATACTCTCTTTGTCAAATCATAATTTTTTTTTTCTCTAGACGGAATATTAAACCAAAGGGGTATAAAACTATTTAAACCTCCTAGATAAGGTACCACACATAATAACATAAAAATACAGTTGTTGTGAGAGAATATTTTCATGTACTTACAACATGTTGTCCTTCATTTATTGAAGATAACACAACATCAATACTTTGTTTTAATTTGTTTCATCTTGTATCTTAAGAAACCATATACTTCTTTTATGCAAAGTCTTATATTCATATTTAAGTAGCATAAACCATAATCCATTCATTATGTGCAAATAAAGAAAATGAATATTATTTTAGCAACATAGACTTTGTGAAGTATTAACTTGGGTTAATTTGTGAAACTATAAAAAGAATCATTAAATGCAAATGTAATAGAGAGACACCAATATATGTGTTTCACCCCAACTTGAGGCTACTTCCAACAAGAATTGTTAATCTTTATTATTTTATTTTGCAAGGTGGGTTACAATTGTACAACACATAGGTGCGATTTCATTTCTTTTTCCCACAAATTCTCTTTCACAAAGATCATTTACAAATTATTATTTATCTTTATTGCAAGGAATCCATTTAGACATGGACATTACATCTAAAATAATTCAGAATCTCTTGTGATCTTTCACTTGGTTAGTTAAAGTGAACAGATTCTGAATTAGAACCTCTTTCATTTGTGATGGAACTTTTGACTACTATGTGGACCCAATTGTCATTTGGATGTGTACGCTTTTTTGTGATTTTATTCTATTTTAAGACCTTATTATGTAGATATATTTATAGATGTAGAATGCATTTCTACCTAACTTATCCTAGCCATGAGATATTCTTACAATTAAGCTAAGAATGAGCATGAACCACATTAATTTTCACATGGAATAAATTCATATACATATGCAACCATATGATTCACTTAATATTAATAGAGTGAAAATAGATGTAGATAAATCAACAACCAAATACATTGCTAAAGTCCCTCTCTTGTTCTGGTACAAACACTTAAAGAAGATTAAAATATCAATTGCCTCAAAGAACTCACAAGTGTGGGTTTTCTATGTGTAAACGAATCCCCTAAAGAATGACCTACTATGATTGACATTGTGGGTGTACTCCAAAAACATTTGAGAGGTCCATTTCTAAGATTTGTTGGCATTCCGATCAAGCATAACACATTTGTTGGGTAGTTCAAGTACTAATCAAGGTAATAAAAAACGCATATGCGATATATCGCATATGTGTTTGCTAAATGTTGCATATCGCACTTGCGATATATCGCATATGCGTTTTGTAATGTTACATATCGCATATGCGATATACATTTCCACGAACCTTATCCTTGTGTTTGGGCTCGGGTTATTCCGAACGTACCATCAATAACGCATATGCGTTCTTGATTTGCACTTCGGAAGTGCGTTTCTGATTTCCTAAGTGGCACCAAAAAGTGGAACCAACTTCGTGCGAGCGCCCATTACATAATCATGATTTATTATATTTACATAACTTTGCATATTCCATAGGGGATTGTTTGTTTGATACGTTTCAAGTGTTGTTGCATTTCAAATACATGTCAATAGAGTTAAGCCTAAGGTACAATACAATATTTTAATTCTTGTCTCGAAAAACAAGATCTAGAGGCAATTGCATCTTATGAAAATGAACTAAATACATGTTCGTTAATGGAAATGCACAATGTCAATGATCAAGAAGTCTATTTACATAGAATGTCTAAATAAACATAAATTGATATAGGCTCCTGTGATAGAGGACTATGGGGGATATATTTTGTATACATTGGATATTGAATTAGCTTAAAATATCCATTAGACTTTGGTCAAACACACAAAAAAAATGTACTTGCATTTCAATTAAAAGTTAGTTACATATACTTATGACATTTTGTTTCACGATCAAAATCCACTTAGTGGACATTTCTAACCATTGCTACGCAAATGAAATCTGCAAACTCCATTTGATCTTGAAATAAATTACAAAAAAATGTACATAAACAATGCATTTGAAGAAATAGAATAAAATATAGATATTTTTTCAAATGAGGTGAAGAGGATTCCACGGTTCAGGAGAGAAGATGGAGAGAGTTTTTTTCAAACAATTTTCTATTTACAAAACAATGAATACGATGTGTCATGTTTACGACGTATTACATCACACACTTTTTACAACACAATTATGCATAATGAATCTTTTGCATATAGATGCATAGAACAATATATGGGTAAAGATGTAATATGGAGAGTGCCAAATATATCAAGTTGGAAAGATTACATGATACAATTGGCGCTACCATATAAACAAGGAGGAATTGAAGGAGGAATTTTTTTTTATCAATGGCTATCAAGAATAACTATCAAGAATATTGAATATGCAAGTACACATATGGTATTTTGAAACAAGAAGCATTAGAACTATGATATATCCATATATACACGAAGGAAATAAATTTGATGTAATCAAAATTGAAAATGGAACGCGTATTCAATATGAACCATTACAAAGGATAATAACAAGTCTTAACACAAACAACGCCAAATTGCCTATGACAAAAAAAGAGACAACGTTTGTGTGCTATGAAGATTTTGAGTAGAACAAATTATGTGTTACATGATGAAATTAAGAAAAAAAAACATTTATACAAAACTAGAATCCAAAAAGTGAACAACAACGGTCAAAGAAAATATTCTAGATTTCACTTGGAAAGAGAACAAATTCTAGCAAAAGAAGAAGAAAATATTAATTTTTTTAACAAATGCAGAAGAAAATTTTAAAAAACAAATAAGAGATTTACCTATTTTTGGCTGTGAAAAATGCAAGGAAACATGTTTCAGAAAAGAGTGTAGATAACTTAGGAAGAATAAGAGTATAGATACCTTGAAAACCATAAATGAACTAGAAGAGAGATTGCCATTTTTACAGATAAGAGAGCTGGGACTAAGATATCAAAAGCCACAATGAGGCCTTTCTAGAGGTGTTATCAATGTTCCTACTGACATATCTAGGATCCAACATGCATTTCCTTGGAAAATCAATCAATCAGACATAATTACAATAACAATTAAGAGAAGCCTAAAATTCAAAAATGCATATGTTATTGGATGGATTCGTCCACATTTAGTCATAAAAGAATTAAAACAATTATGTAAAAGAACACTTTACAAATTGGAAAAGGTAACAATAATTGACAAATGGAATGAGGAATTCATGCAAAATATAAAATCATATGAAACTGAAACATATATTGAAGATGAAGAAGGTCAAGAATTTCATGAACAACTTAATGAAGAACCAAACACAAAAACAGTGTCCCATGGATTTACAAATTCATATAACATTTATGACCTTCAAAACAATCAAATAAACATTACTCATGCTGAGGGATACATTCCACTGGGAACCTTTCAGGATAAATAATATGAAGAGATGAGTTTTCCCTCATTATTTTATGGATAAAAATGTCAATATGACATTAGGGCTGATGCACAATCATGGATACCTTTAAAGACACTTTAGATGCCGCATAATACTAGAATAAATGGGAAAATATGACTTTAGGTGACAATTAGGGGTACTTCGCTAACTTATTTGAAGATGAAGTAAAAAGAGAAAATATAGGTAATTGAATCATATTTCATAATATATAGCATTTATGCAGAGAAAATGTGTGTAAATGATTATAAAATTAGTTTCCATGAAAGTGGGTTTTCAAATTTTCAGCACATCTTAAAATATATGTTTGTGCAGGTGTAGCAATATATGAGGTAAATGATGTCCATTTGGGATAAAATCTTGCAAACATATAAAGGACATATGGGCCTAGTGCAACACTATTTATTCAGAATTTTTCATGAATTATTTTATTATTATTATTAATTATTGAAGTGAGAAAATATTGAAATTAAAACCTTATGTGTGGGTGCAACACTTTAGGGGCAAAAATTAATGAAATCCTTGATTTATAAATATAAGATCGTAGAGCTTGATCTCGTCTAGTGCAACATATAGTTTTTTTGGGAAATGGTGATGGAAATCAAAATTTATATAACAAACAATCGATGTATGTATTTTCAAAAACTGACATGTGTCATTTAGAAAAATAATTATAAATAAATAAAACATATTTTTGAAGGAAAAAATTACATATTCAGAATCGTCATTTTGTACTCTACAATATCCTAAATTTTCATAAAAAAATATTGTGTATGTCATATCAAAACATGCCATCTAAACTGAGCATATTGATAGAGCTCTAAAAGACAAGCAATAGCCTTGGTTGATTTGTCCTAGCCAATAGGTTCGGTATTCCGAACCTGCTTCCAAACTTAATGCCAAACCTTAATCCCACCAATTATTTAAATTTTAAAATAACGCATATGTGATATAACACATATGCTATAGGAATAAGCTATAACACATATGCAATATAACACATATGCGTTATAGCTTATTCATATCACATATACAATATAACGCATATGTGATATGAATAAGATATAACGCATATGCGATATAATGCATATGTGTTATAGCTTATTCATATCATATATGTGATATAACGCATATGCGATATGATAAAGCTATAACACATATGCGTTTTGTTTTAAATGATTTGTTTTTGTCTTGATGCATCATTGTTCATCACCCTCATCCTCATCATCATCACCACCCTCATCCTCATCATCATCATAATCACCCTCATCATCATCCCCATCATCATCATCATAGTCATCATCATAGTCATCATCCTCCTCCTCCTCCTCCTCATCATCATTGTTCATCATCATCCTCATCACCATCACCCTCATCAGCTTCATCACCATCATCATCACCCTCATCCTCATTAGCTTCATCGTCACCCTCATCCTCATCATCATAATCACCCTCATCCTCTTCCTCATCATCATCATCACCCTCATCCTCATTAGCATCATCATGGTCATCATCATCATCATCATCATCATCCTCATCATCATCCTCATCATCATCATTACCATCATCCTCATCAACATCATCATGCTCATCATTGTCATCATCATCATCATCATCATCACCCTCATCCTCATTCTCATCATCATCATCATCATCACCCTCATCCTCATAAGCATAATCATGGTCATCATCATCATCATCATCACCGTCATCATCCTCATCCTCATGATCATTATCATCATCAACCTTATCATCATCATCACCCTCATCCTCATCATCATCATCATCACCCTCATACTAATCATCATCATCATGGTCATCATCATCATCATCATCATCATCACCCTCATCTTCATCCTCATTTTCATCATCATCATCATCATCATCATCATCACCCTCATCCTCATTAGCTTCATCATGGTCATCATCATGGTCATCATCATCATCATCATCATCACCACCATCATCATCCTCATCATCATCCTCATCACCATCGTCATCAACCTCATCATCATCATTACCCTCATCCTCCTCCTCATCATCATCACCCTCATCCTCATCATCATCATAATGGTCATCATCGTCATCATCATCGTCATCACCCTCATCTTCCTCCTCCTCCTCATCATCCTCATCCTCATCACCCTCATCCTCATCCTCATCATCATCATCGTCATCCTCCTCCTCATCACCATCATTGTTCATCATCATGTTCATTGTCACCCTCATCCTCATCATCATCATCACCCTCATCCTCATCATCATCAACGTCAATCCTCATCAGCATCGTTCATCACCCTCATCCTCACCATCAGCATCATCTTCATCCACACCCTCATCCTCCTCCTCATCATCATATTCATCATCCTCCTCATCATTACCATCATACTCATCATCATCTTCATCGTCACCCTCATCCTCATCATCATTATCACCCTCATCCTCATCATCATCGACCTTGATCCTCATCATCATCGTTCATCACCCTCATCCTCACCATCATCATCACCTTCATCGACACCCTCATCCTCATCATCATCACCATCCTCATCGTCATCATCATCATCATCATAATCCTCACTCTCATCCTCCTCTTCCTCATTATCACCCTCATCATCATCATCATCATCATCATCGTCATCATCATCATCATGGTCATCATCATCATCATCACCACCACCACCCTCATCCTCATCATCCTCATCATATTCATCATCCTCCTCATCATCACCATCATTGTTCATCATCATCTTCATCGTCACCCTCACCCTCATCCTCGTCATCATCATCATATTCATCATCCTTCTCATCATCACCATCATTGTTCATCATCATCTTCATCGTCACCCTCATCCTCATCATCATCGTTACCCTCATCTTCATCATCATCAACCTCGATCCTCATCAGCATTGTTCATCACCCTCATCCTCACCATCATCATCACCCTCATCCTCATCATCATCAACCTCGATCCTAATCATCATTGTTCATCACCCTCATCCTCACCATCATCATCATCTTCATCGACACCCTCATCCTCATCATCATCACCATCCTCCTCCTCCTCCTCATCATCATCATCATAATCCTCACCTTCATCCTCCTCCTCCTCCTCATCACCCTCATCCTCCTCCTCCTCCTCCTCCTCATCATCATCATCATTTTCATCATCATCATGGTCATCATCATCATCACCCTCATCCTCATCATCATCATCATAGTCATCATCCTCCTCCTCATCACCCTCATCCTCATTATCATTATCATCATCATCATCATCGTCATCGTCTTCATTGAAACCCTCATCCTCTACATCATCAGCACCCTCCTCCTCCTCCTCATCATCATCATAATCCTCATCCTCACCATCATCATCATCGTCACCCTCATCCTCATCATCAACATCATCATCATCATCATCACCATCATCCTCATCATCATCATCATAGTCATCATCCTCCTCACCATCACCATCATTGTTCACCATCATCTTCATCATCACCATCATCATCATCATCATCACCATCATCACCATCCTCGCCATCATCATCATCATCATCATCACCCTCATCCTCATCATCATCATCACCCTCATCCTCCTCCTCCTCCTCCTCCTCATCATCCTCATCCTCATCGTCTTCATCGACACCCTCATCCTCAAAATCATCAACATCCTCATCATCATCATCATCATCATCATCATCATAATCCTCATCCTCATCCTCATCATCATCATCACCCCCATCCTCATCATCATCATCATGGTCATCATCATCATCATCATCATCATCATCATCATCATCATCATCATCACCATCACCCTCATCCTCATCATCATCATCATAGTCATCATCCTCCTCATCATCACCAACATTGTTCACCATCATCTTCATTGTCACCATCATCCTCATCATCATCATACCCCATCCTCATCATCACCATCACCCTCATCCTCATCCTCATCATCATGGTCATCATCATCATCGTTATCATCATCCTCATCCTCATCCTCATCCTCATCCTCATCCTCATTATCATTGTTCATCAGCCTCATCCTCACCATCATCAACACCCTCATCCTCATCATCATCGACACCCTCACCCTCATCCTAATTGACACCCTCATCCTCATCATCATCGACACCCTCAGCCTCATCCTCATCGACACCCTCACCCTCATACTCATCATCATCATGCTCATGGACACCCTCAATGTTCATCACCCTCATCCTCATCATATCTAGATAAATGTAAATTGCACATTTTCATTGAGCACTAAATCGCATATGTGATATATCTCATATGCACTAAATCGCATATGCGTTATGGAAAACATGTAAAAACCTGCCCGTTCATTAAAAAGATGGAATTCAATATCACATATGCGATATATCAGAGGTGTGTTATATAGCATATGAGATATATCGAAGGTGCATTATATTGCATATGCGATATGTGTTTTATAGAAAATGTAGGGTGGTGTCATGTTGGCTAGCTTTAACGTATCAAAAGACATAATTCGTCTAAACCCGTGCACAGAGAACTGTTCGGCATGCAATTTTTTATCATTACTTACATAATTCCATAGTTTTGTACAGGTTTGGGTGGACTTCAATGGGTAATGTACGTAATAGAGGACGAAAGTCAACAAGGAAGGTGCTTACACCGAAACAAGCAGAAAATAAAAAACAAAAAAAAGGGAAGATTCAAGAAATCGTGGGCATTCATTACATGAGCAAACAGTTCCCATTCCCCCTCAACAGATACCTAACGTAGAGGCTGAGGAAGATAATGCAACATTAAAAGAAGCTGGTTATACGGAAGTTGATATTATTCATCCTTTAGTAGACGGACAATCTTGTGAAGAGTTCAATAATTATGTTACTCCCGATGTAAATGTGACTCAGCAACAGCCATGTTCGGTGGTTCAATCTCCTAATCGAAGTTGTGAGATGGTAGTGGATGTAAACGTCACTCCAGCATTTCAAATGACAAGAAATTTTGCATCAAAACGAAGGAGAACTCCTAAACGAATACAAGTGGACAAGAGCAGTTTGACTTCCATGGAAGGTAAAGTGGCTAAACGCACTATCCTTCGTCATTCTTCTCAAATAATGAAACAATATTTTGATAACAAATCCGAAGCCGGTAAATGCCAACTTTTTTTAACTTTGCTTAAATCTAGAAATATGGAAACTATTAGAAGAAATTTAGGCATAACAACAATGAAGAATATCGAATCAAGTATTCACATTGTTAAATCTTTTGCTTCTGCATTCACATCGATTGGTAAAAAAACTCGTTCAAAAGACTGCAATGTGGCTCGTTGTGTATTGGCTGAGTCAATTGTATGTAGATCCACAAGACAACGTCATTTACTTAAATGCATATCACAAATTGTTCCTTGACATCCAAAGACACTTAAAAAATATTCAGTAAGAAGAGACAACCTTGATGTAGAGGGACAAATGGAAACATTATGGGCATTTAGCGATAGGTTGCCCTGCAAAGACATGAAGTTAGTCAAAGCAGTGAAGGGCCTAGTGCAAACGTTTTGGCATGATAACACTAGGCCTTCTTCTAACATGAAGGATGTGTTAAAACATTGTAGGGGTTCTCATCACACTGAACCTCATGTTAAGCATTATCTTGACATGACACAAACTCAACTGTTTGAGATGTTTAAAGTTTCCCATGTAGAGCTAAGGCTCGGGCAAAGATCTTTTGAAAAATGTAAGCCTTGGTATGTTAGAATAAATACCATCCAAAACACTTGTTGTTGTAGATACCACATAGAGTTTGAACTATATTACCATACATTTGCACATATACGTCGTTTTTTGCATCCTAACCATGTGTAGGAATGCTCAAGTACAGTACCTCCAATGTCATCTAGAGATTTCATCCATAGCATCATGTGTGCGAGGCAATATGGGAAGACACATTACTTAAAACAATGTGTAGACAGTTCTTGCAACAATTGTGGTGGGCTATCCTTATGGTTTGATTGCATCCATGAAAGTGAAGATCAAGCATTTGGGAATGCAATTGTCGAGAAGCAGAACTATCAGTATGAGACATATCAACTAAATGATGGGAAAGAAAGCAGGAAGATTAAATTGGTGACTTCATAAGTAAATTCTTGAATATTGACAAATTAATATTCATGTACACATTTTTTTATGTGGTTTATTGACATATTAATATTCATGTACACATTTTTTTATGTGGTTTATTGACATATTAATATTCATGTACCAGGTGTGAGTATGTGATTTTATTCCAGAGTTTTGTGGAAAGATCCAACAGTACATTCAACATGTCAATATGGCACAGTGGCAAGATGAGCAATTCAGAATATGCCGGGACACCTTCCCTCTCGGAACAATACTATCAGTGGTTGAATTTACGGAAAATTACACCCTACAACCACAAAATGAAATTCAAAGTCAATACTATCACTCAGAGCAGGTGAGCATAATGGTGCATATCACGTATCGACATGGGCAAGATAGAAATGAAGAGAAACGTGTGATACTGAAAGAAAGTCACTTCTACATAAGTGACAACTGGACCCATGACATCCATTACGTGCAACATTGATTTAAATTATTCTATGATCATGTGATAGCTATGGATATACCATTTTATCGTCATTTCATTTGGTCAGATGGTTGTGCTGGACAGTTCAAGAATGCATGTGTATTTGATTAATTGTGTTTGTTGCACATAAAATACAAGGTGCCACATGTATGGTGCTACTTTGAAACTGGTCATGGAAAAGGAGAGCACGATGGTGCTGGTGCATGCATTAAAACTTCCCTTCGAAGGGAAGAGATAAAGTTTACAGGTGCCTGCCTTCGAGATGCTGCATCTATAGTCCAATGGTGTGCATCTATCATGGGAGAACAAGCAACAAGGAAACACTTAGTGTGAAGAATATTTTAGGAGGTTACAAATGTGGACCGATCACAAACACCTCGGTTGAACACAGTGCATGGAACTCAATAGTTTCATTCAATTAGAATCTTAGACAACTCGGCCCTACAAATTTGGACAAGATTGAAGGCTTGCTTTTGCAATTCCTGTAGCATCGGCGAATGGGGTGATTGTGAGCATATGGATATCATTGATACATGGGATTGAGTGACACTTGGCACCAATTTCAATGGGGGTAATGAAATAGACCATTTGGAATATGATCAGACACATATTTCTATAGACTATGATCACATATCAGGTCTCATACAAGCAGGTACATGAGTAGTACCCAAATAAGAAAATGGATTTATGTATTTTTTACTCGACCTTTGTAGAATTTAATTTATGTAGAAATTAGAAATGCAAAACATTATTTACAAAATGTATTGTTAACTCGACCTATTTCCTTTCATAGGTCAGATATATGCAGTGGTTGCCCCAAAAAATAATGAATGGGGTTCTGACTATTGGTTGGCATGTTGCTTAGAGGGGAAACAAACCCTTCTAGAACCTATTATAGATGATGAAAATATTGAATTCCCAACTGGCTCGATGGTTATAAAAGGAGAGTACTTGACATTTACAGCACAACAAAAAAGGAAGGGTGGGTATGTATATCAGGATTATAGACTAGGAGCTATTGTATACCACTTCACGAACCTAATATGTTGTATAAACATCAAACTCCGCACACTTGCTCACAAAAATAGGTCACATGTACGATACTTGCTACCTCATATAGAGCACAAAAGATTGATGGACACCATCGGCACCAGAGATGATCCGGATGGCTTACTTGTATGAGTGCATTGTTAGGTGAGTTATTTATCCTTTTTAAAAGTGAATTCTGAAGCACAATTTCCATTATTTATCCTTATTGTATTACCAATGTAATAAACCTATGATTAACAAATACCATTCACAGACATAATATTATTCAAAGGATACTGGACACTATAAACATGATCGTACAACATCAGGTGAGTTATCTATAAACCATGTTTGCACATTTTCATTGGGTTCTCTTTTATTTCTTATGATGTTACTAATGTCTAGCCTTTCGTGTGGCTAGGATACAAACACCATCTACGACACATTGGAGGTGCCAAGAATGGTGTCTTTAGACACCACCAAATATAGTTTGAAAAATAACAAGCTCTCGAGTTGTTGAAATTTACATTTCTTGACTTTTTTAGTTTAATATACATTTAATTACACTGCCATGTACAAATCAGAATCCAACTAGAGGCTTTCATAATTGCATGCACCGATTAGGGTCAAGACAAGGTATGAGATGGAACTAGAAACACATGAGATCACCAATACTAGGCTTTCATGAGTCACCAAGTTGCATGCTCCAACTACGTTCAAGACAAGGTATGATATGTCCAACTAGGGTTTGGTGAGCAATCATGCAAGTTAGGAGAGGGAACTAGAAACACATTATCACCAATACTTGCATGTACCAACTAGGATTTCATGAGTCACCAAGTTGCATGCTCCAATTATGGTCAAGACAAGGTATGAGATTTCCAACTATGTTTTGGTGAGCAATCATGCAAGTTAGGAGAGTGAACTAGAAACACATGATCACCAATACTTGCATGCCCCAACTAGGCTTTCATGAGTCACCAAGTTGCATGCTCCAAATAGGCTCAAGACAAGGTAAGAGATGGAACTAGGGTTTGGTGAGCAATCATGCAAGTTAGAAGAGGGAACTAGAAACACATGATCACCAATACTTTCATGCACACCAAATAGGATTTCATGAGTCACCAAGTTGCATGCTCCAATTAGGGTTAAGAGAAGGTATGAGATGTCCAACTAGGCATTAGAGGAATTTTGGGGTCTAAAATGGGCCTCCTAAGGAAAATAATAAAATAATAGTTAAAATAATAAAATAATATTGATTAATTTTGGAGGAAGAAAGAAAAAAACTACTTTTTGTGTTCATATTTTCGACATATCTCCCTATGTTTTTACTCAAATTTCGATCAGGAGAGCTCGTTGGATGTGGAATTTGATTCTGCATCCAACGAGTACCCACACTGCATACTTTTGATGGACCCCACTACCCCAAAAACAAGAAATACCTGAAAAAATGTGATGATGATGTCATCATCACGTTTTTCAGGTATTTCTTATTTTTGGGGTAGCGGGATCCATCAAAAGTATGCAGTGTGGGTACTCGTTGGATGCAGAATCAAATTTCGCATCCAACGAGCTTTCGTGATCGAAATTTGAGTAAAAACACAATGAGATATGTCGAAAATACGAACAAAAAAAGTAGTTTTTTAATGACAAATATGTCAATTCAACCATTATGGTTGACTTATTTTATTGAAATTCTATTGGTTCTTGAATTCCAACTCACAAAAACTTATTTTGGCACGTTTTCTTATAAGGCCCATTTTAGACCCCAAATTTCCTCTAATGGTTTGGTGAGCAATCATGCAGGTTAGGAGAGTGAACTAGAAACACATGATCACCAATACTTGCATGCACCAACTAGGCTTTCATGAGTCACCAAGTTGCATGCTTCAACTAGGTTCAAGACAAGGTATGAGATGTCCAACTAGAGTTTGGTGAGCAATCATGCAAGTTAGGAGAGGGAAATAGAAACACATGATCACCAATACTTCCATGCAACAACTAGGCTTTCATGAGTCACCAAGTTGCATGCTACAATTAGGGTCAAGACAAGCTATGAGATGTCCAACTAGGGTTTGGTGAGAAATCATGCAAGTTAGGAGAGTGAACTAGAAACACATGATCACCAATACTTGCATACACCAACTAGGCTTTCATGAGTCACCAAGTTGCATGCTCCAACTAGGCTCAGTGACAAGGTATGAGATGGAACTAGGGTTTGGTGAGTAATCATGCAAGTTAGGAGAGGGAAATAGATACACATGATCACCAATACTTGCATGCACACCAACTAGGCTTTCATGAATCACCAAGTTGTATGCTCCAATTAGGGTCAAGACAAGGTATGAGATGTCCAACTAGGGTTTGGTGAGAAATCATGCAAGTTAGGAGAGTGAACCAGAAACACATGATCACCATTACTTGCATGCACCAACTAGGCTTTCATGAGTCACCAAGTTGCATGCTCCAACTAGGCTCAAGAAAAGGTATGAGGTGGAACTAGGGTTTGGTGAGCAATCATGCAAGTTAGGAGAGGGAACTAGAAACACATTATCACCAATACTTGTATGCACACCAACTAGGATTTCATGAGTCACCAAGTTGCATGCTCCAATTAGGGTCAAAACAAGGTATGAGATGTCCAACTAGGGTTTTGTGAGAAATCATGCAAGTTACGAGAGTGAACTAGAAACACATGATCACCAATACTTGCATGCACCAACTAGGCTTCCATGAGTCACCAAGTTGCATGCTCCAATTAGGGTCAAGACAAGGTATGAGATGTCCAACTAGGGTTTGGTGAGCAATCATGCAAGTTACGAGAGTGAACTAGAAACAGATGATCACCAATACTTGCATGCACCAACTAGGCTTTCATGAGTCACCAAGTTGCATGCTCCAACTGGGGTCAAGACAAGGTATGAGATGTCCAACTAGGGTTTGCTGAGCAATCACGCAAGTTAGGAGAGTGAACTAGAAACACATGATCACCAATACTTGCATGCACCAACTAGGATTTGATGAAAAACCGAGTTGCATGCTCCAATTAGGGTCAAGACAAGGTATGAGATGTCCAAATAGGGTTTGGTGAGCAATCATGCAAGTTATGAGATTTTCTTTACGAGACGAAAAAAGGTATGAGATGTGATTTTGTTATGATTGTTAGTGGCGTTGGTATAGAAAAAGAGAACTCAAAATGTTTAAAGTAATTATTTGTACATGGTCATATGGGGGATTTGGATAGGGATGAACTTAGTTCTTAATTCTATTTGAGGAAAAAATCATTCTTTTGTTCAAGAATTAATCTCTTATTCAAGCATTGTCTCAAAAAGTACACTAAAAACATGTATCTAATTCTTTTCCCATGTTAGCTTACATATCAAAGTCATGGGTTTCCTTGATGGTGCATATCAAAGTGATCCGAATTTTAGTATCACATGGCATCTTATTTTTGTTTGGTATGCATGTCAGTAAGTATAAAGTTGGAACTGGCATTGGAATAAACAACTTTGCATAATTAATGGCCTCAATGCTCTTGATGAAATGTGCTTTCAATGGTGGTGTAAAAACTCTCTAGGTTTTTGTTGACTAGGATCTCACTGTAAATTGGATGTTAAACAAGACCTAATTGTCAAATACTGCTACTCTTTAGTACATTTATTTTCAGCATGTTTTTGGGAACTAAACATTATTGTTGATTCTCTTCCTAAAGCAAGTATAATTCTGGAAGATATGGAGTTAGAAGAGATAATTGAAGGGCCCTATTTGGTTTCTTCCTTGTAATTCAAATAAAGGTGACATGTAATAGATGTATATTTCACTATTTTGGCTGAGTTAGCTAATCTTTTGGTTCATACAGTTTTTTGGATGTATAATACTATGTTTGTTTTTGGATATTTTCTATAATAATATTATTATTAATTTTGGACAATTTTTTAAATTGGCACATTTGCAAAGATCATGTAGTATTTTATCTGCTGTTATCTATTGGGGTATTTTGATGAGATGGAATTAAAGGCCCATGGTGGAACTAGGGTTACCAAGGTATGATATGGAACTAGGGTTTGGTGAGCAATTTGCAAGTCAAGAGAGGGACCTAGAAACACATGATCACAAATACTTGCATGCACCAACTAGGCTTTCATGAACAACAATTTGTATTCTCCAACTAGGGTTACCAAGGTATGAGATGGAACTAGGGTTTAGTGAGCAATCATGGAAGTTAGGAGAGGGAACTAGAAACACATGATCACCAATACTTTCATGCACCAACTAGGCTTTCATGAAGACAAATTTCCATGCACCAACTAGGGTTTACTTCAACCAATTTAGGGTTTGTAGGGTACATGATGTATGTTAGTATGGTATGATGAACTAGTATCATAGGGTATTGTAGGGTATGATATGGTATATATTACACATGCATGCATGACTTAGTGTTAAATGGTACATATTGTTAGTATGTTATGTTATGGTACATGTTATTGTATCATAGTATGGTTTGATGTTAGTGTCGTAGGGTAATGTAGAGTATGTTATTGTGTGTATGTTAGAATTATAGAGTATATTAGTGTGTGTTACTGTGTGTAAATTAGGGTATGTTATTGTATGTTAGAATTGTATGATGTTAAAAAGTTGATGATTCGTTTAAATTCTTCCTTTAAGTATGGGAAATTCATTTAAGTTAGCACACATGCATGAACCACACATATCATTATATCACATAGGTGAAACACACATATCATGTTCCAAGACCAAGTCAACCATGATATCATGTTCCAAGATTAAGTCAACCATATAGATGCATAAATTTGAACCTTTCTTTATATTATATATGTATAGCAATAACGTTGTACAAAAATTGCCATGCCACATGGCCATAATACAAAATAGGGGATCAAAAAGTACATACGTGTGTACATATGAACAAAAAGTTACATCTATGTATGCCCCCTATACATTTTTTCTAGTTATCCCCCATTTTGCTGCCACTGCCAGAGTATTCGGAGAAGTGTATCTTTATTTTGTGACTGCTCACTGGTGATCCCCATCACTGAATAAGAGGGATAGGTCTCATCAGTGGAGACTGCAGAAAAACAAAATTTTGTAAGTTAATTTACCAACCTTTAAAAATTATATGTACATTTGTTCAAATTCCAAAACCAAAATAACATTTCTACTTACTGTACATGAGTAAGTAATCACGGGTCCTGGTGCCTCACTAACAACAACCTTGATTGGGTGCTCTTCTTGCACCACTTGCTCACTATCAGGCTGCATATATATATATGCCAATGTCAACAAATATACATGTACCTTGTGGGGGGAGAGGGTCACCAATTTGGGTCTCTTCAAGCACCAAATCAGAGAAAGATATGTACACAAACATACAAAGAAAGCGATCTACATAAACATATCTGTTGGCTCGTCAAAGGTGGGCCATCGGTTTAGTTCTCTTCATGCACTGGTGCCTCACTAGGGGCCTTCATATAAAGTAACATATATAAGTCAATTTCATATAAAATAGTGAATCAGAGACATATATACTACCTGGAAGGAAAATGATGAACTACCAAAGAAATAAAAACATACATACCTGGTTGGGGGGAAGAGGTGGGTTGACAACAACCTCACTTTGGTGCTCTTCAAGCACCACTATCACAATAGGTTCCTGCATAAAGTAACATATGTCAAAGTGATACAAGTTACAAAATGATTTTTCCAAAGAAAATGAAACATAATTAAAAGCATATAATTAAAAACAAATTTCAAATAATACCTGTATCTGCGAATCTACCTCTACATGGGAGGGAATAGGCTACGATAGAATATACTCATCCTAGTCAACCTGCATAAAACATGTTGTATCAAAATTAGGATACATATTGAATGTTACAATCTATACTATAAATATGTAAATAAAGTTTACAAATTAGCAAGTATAGTTCTTACCCCTATTGCTGAAGAACCAAACCCATAAGAAATATTGATAGCCACATCAATGTTCTCAACGTTGATCGGTGGACCATGCGACTGTGGTGTGCCATGGGACACCAGCTGTATATTTGTTCACATAATTTGTTAGATAATTAAATAAAAATAAATTGTGAAACAATTGAACATTTTGACATGAAACAAAATATAATATGAATATAATGAGTTTTACTTACATAGCATATGGCTCCACATGATGTGTAAGGGTGTGGAGTAACACGACACTATGAAGACTCTGCATCTCCTCTATGATTTGTAGATGGGCCCACCTTAGAAGTGCTAGCCTCTTAGTCTACATTTCCTTGGACATCAGTCCCATGCTGAAGCAATGTATCTGCCATGTCAAATAATACCTCCTGTGTATTCTCAATCACAAGACCTGCAGGAGGATATACCTGAGGGGATTTTGGTGTGCGTGGCACACGGTTAGGATCTGTCCTAGCACCTTCCCTATCTTGGGGCATCCCATGACCAACACCCTAGTTACCTAAGAGATAAAATTAGTTAACATGTTTCCCTAGGATGAATTCTGCATACAACTTCCTAAGGAAATAAAATGGGATGTCCCTATTCCCATGGGGGTCTTCATCGAAGACCATATATACCAACGATCCATCCAATTGGCCTTTGTATTTGGTTCAATGCACCAGTCTATGGAAATGTGTGCTCTATTGGTGGGTGGAACTAATTTGGTGCTAGGGTCCTCGAATAATGAAAATAACTGGTCTTTTGTAATTTTAAGGGCTTTGATGTCTTTATGAGTCAATCCATCGGAGTAGTATTGCCTCCTAGATTCTCTATACGAGGTAATGTTGTACAGAGCTCCTTGGGATTCAACAATTGTGTCTGTTATTATGTCCATGGCATCGACTAAAGAATCTCTCAAATGATTCCCCCCTCTAATAGATGAGCTAAGGCGCCTCAATGACGCCAAGGGCACAATAATCTGTGCATTTCTATATTGTTACCCCTCCAGGTTTGGGTTTGGGTTTGGGTTAGGTTGTGGGTTAGGTTGTTGTGGGTTATTAGAGGGTGGGTTTTCCACATTGTGTTGTTCATTTTTGTTGTCTGTTAAGATTTAAACAAAAAACTACAAGTTATTTTACTTTTAATAATTATTTGATTGAACATTCAATTTTTTTTTTAAAATTTGTTTAAAATAATTATAAAAACAATGAAATTATGGAAAAAATTAAAGAATGGAAGAATAAGTGAAAAGGATAATCTAGCATTTACCTGCCATTGGATAAATCCACCTTGAACTCGACCTCAAAAAGCTAAAATGCAAATCGCACTTGCGTTATTCTACCCTTGCGGTTTTTCGTTGTCTTGATCCTGTGCAAATGAAATTTGAGGGGCCCGTGACCTCTGTTTTTTTTTTCTTTTCAATATCGCATATGCGATATTGAAAAGTAAGAAACACTATATTTCATGCTTTTTTATCAAGGGTAATATGTGGTATCATTTGTGTATATTTTCTAGGCACGTTGTGGAGATCCATTATTAGCCATATGTACTATGCAATGTTAGCATACTACTTTGTGGAGATAATATCACTATTTTGTTATTATTTAATAGCATTGATCATTATTTCCCTTTGCACATACTTCTTTCTATTAGTTTTTCATCACATTAATCTAGCATTAAGATCTTAGGATCTTTTCACTGAGAGAATAACAAGTACATCAATAAAACATAAGCACATCACAAGAGACAAGAGACACAAAGAGTTTTCCTCGGGGAAAACATAAAGGAAAAAACCCCGCAACTTCCTCTAATATAGAATCAACACCAAAACAGTAAGAGATCTCCCAAAACAACAGTAGTCTTCTGTCTTCTTCTAGTCCCAAAATTTCCTCCTTCAGAAGTGCACCACACTTGGGAGAGCAAGTGATGTATTTCACAAGTGATAAATAGAGAGTCTCTCACTCTCTATTTATATTCTTCCGTTGACTTGAAGTGCACTCAATAATGTCGGCCCAACTAATAATTACTTACTTGAGCCTACACCTTAATTAGTGTATAATAACTCAAGTGCCCCGAAACTGTGGGGACTTACCTAATGACTTGATATGACTTGACTACATTATTAATCCTCCCAATCGGAACATCGGGGCATGATCACATGACTCAAATACATAATAGAAACATCTCGGAATAAACATCGGGTTACAATACATAAGATACATAGAAGAATACATTTTGAAGTTACATATACATCAACACTCCCTCTTAACTAGGAAGGTATTCTTTCGACACAATTTTCAGCACTAGTATTCTTCTCTGTATCAGTTGGATCATCTCGTATTCAAGTCATCTTCATCTTCAAGTCATCTTCGTCTTCAAGTCATCTTTGTCTTCAAGTCATCTTCACTGGATCTAGATCATCTCTCGATCTAGATCATCATAGAACATCATCACTGGATTTGGATCATCTCTCGATCTGGATCAACATAAAACATCATCACTGGATCTGGATCATCTCTCGATCTGGATCAACATAAAACATCATCACTATATTTGGATCATCTCTCAATCTGGATCAACATAAAACATCATCACTGGATATGGATCATCTCTCGATCTGGATCAACATCACTGGACTGGATCTGGATCATCACTCGATCTAGATCATCACTGCTGGATCATCATTACTAGATCTGGATCATCACTCGATATGGATCAACACTGGTGCTATCTCATGATTCTTCTCGTCATAGGAATTTCTACAGAGCCAGCCCTTTTTCATGCTGGTTGTAGGCCTACCCTCATGTAGGTCTTCTCCCAGCACTTACATCTGATGTACTTGTCAGAAAGGCACGCCCAGCACTCACATCTGATCATGTAGTAAACTACAATCCCATCAGAAAGGCCCATCACTCACATTCACCAGCATGATAGGACACACCTACTATCATCTGTGAAATGGCTTAGCACTTACAACCACAAGCATGATAGGACACAACTACTATCATCTATGGAAAGGCACAGCGCTCACATCCACCAGCATGGTAGGACACACCTACTACCATCTGTGGAAAGGATCAGCACTTATAATCACCAGCATGGTAGGACACACCTACTACCATCTGTGAGAAGGCTTTGCATTTACAATCACCAGCATGGTAGGACACACCTACTACCATCTATTAAAAGGCTCTGCACTTACAATCACCAGCATGGTAGGACACACCTACTACCATCTGTGAAAAGGCACTGCACTTACAGTCACCAGCATGATAGGACACACCTACTATCATCTGTGAAATGGCACAGCACTTATAGTCACCAGCATGATAGGACACACCTACTATCATCTGTGACAAGGCTCAGCACTTACATCCATCCAGGCGGGAACACATCCTGCTCACAATGATGGAAGGGCATGCACTCATATCTGATCATGAGGGGAACACATCCCAGCAATCATATCAGAATGGCCCCCAGTCCTCCTTGACTGAGCTACCTGGAAACTGACCAGGAGCCTCCATTCTCCTAGAGAATGGCAATTTACCTTACATCCAACCTGCTTGTCGGAATGGCCAACACTCACATCTGACATGGAAGGAACTTAATCCTTTAGCCATGAACAGAATGGTTCAGCCCCTACATCTGATCAAGTGGGAACACATCCCTCTATCACATCAGAATGGCTACTCATTTCTTACACTGAGTGTTCCTGGTAACTAACCAAGTGCCTCCATTCCTAGAATGGCAATTGCTCTTACATCTGTCCTACTCGACAGAATGGCCAGCACTCATATCTGACATGGAAGGGAGCAACCCTCTCACCATGACAGAATGGCTCAGCCCTTACATCTGACCTGCTCATCAGAATGGCTATGGATCTCAGCAGTCATATCAGTCATGGAAGGAACCAATCCTCTCACCATGACGGAATGACTCAGCCCTTACATCTGACCATGGAAGGAACCAATCCTCTCACCATGACGGAATGACTCAGCCCTTACATCTGACCATGGAAGGAACCAATCCTCTCACCATGTCAGAATGGCTCTGGGTCTCATCACTTTCTCTGGGAGGAATCCTCGATATGGAGAACACCAAGTCTCTCTCTGAAGTACTCAAACTTCATCCTAGCCAATGGCTTCGTCAATACATCAGCTATCTGTTCCTCCATCGCAACATACAGGAGCTTCACTACTCCTCTCTGCACCATATCCCACTACTACATTTTGATCCAAAATCCGACGGCGCGTGGGTTTCTCTTTTTAAACTTACAAAAAATCACAAAGATACTTTTTTTTTATAAATATGGCCACAAGCGTCGGTTAAGCGATGGCTAGTCTCATAACCGTCACTTAACCGACGGCATGTTGGTCAAAATAAGTCATAGAAAAGTGCCCAAAAGAACCGTCGCTTAACCGACGGCACGTTGGTCAAAATAAGTCATAAAAAAGCACCCAAAAGTCACATAGGGCGCCAAAGGATTCACATGTTCCCTTATCGCTAACCTGCTTGCTTCTGTTCTATCACTGCCTTGCTTCTGTGGCTTGCCTAATGAACTACCATTCTGTTGGTTAGGTTATTCCTCTATCCCCGATCGTTTTCAGAACAGAGGCTTCTAAACCCTCTCATTTCTTTCCCTCAAAGAGCTAATGCATCCGAATCTTTCACTGATGCAAACAATGCTAAATACTACTTCAATGCATTGGTCTTTACTTTCACGCTGGTCATCTACGCTGCATCCTCTTCAATGTCGAGTGTCTAAAGAGCTCGAATCTACCCAACGGCCCATCAATCATCACATAAAAGATGGATGTAAGTAATATTATTGTAAATAAAGATGCTCTTCACCCAAATTCAGGTTCTTACTGAAAGGAAGGCTATGTGTCGGTTGGCCCTCACCCTCTCTATGGTCGATCGTGCAATTCACGGACAAGAGGTTCCAGCCAGTGCATGACTTGACAATCGGGGTGGAATTTGGGGCGTGCATAGTTGTTGAGTAGGGCTTCAGAAGCCCATTCTTAAGGTGTAAAAGTGTTCTTTGGGAATTTTACTCATCTTCTGCAAAATCAAAGGTGGCTTCTATGGGAATTTGTTCTCTGTGGTTTTGAAGAGCTGCATGTAGATCTGCTCCACAATGGAATTATTCTGCTGAGATGGTATTGAAGCACATTGTTGTTTTGAATAGAGTTCAGTGCCTAGTTTCGTCGTTCAGCATCTTTCAGTAACATCTATTTGAAGGTTAATACAGCAGGTTTGAAGAATGTTACTTATGTGCTGCTTTAAATCAACATCAGTCTTGAAATTAGCAAAGACCAGCACATTCTGCCTCTCTCATGCCAACATCCACAAAAACTAATTTCTATGACGATTATGATGACTAGTTGGGTATCTTGAAATGATCTACAATTCTTGCACTCATTACTATTTCATGTTGTAAAATTATTAAATGCATGCTTTCAAAGTTTTAATAAGCTTATGTTAGATTATGTATTTTTACATTCTAGAAACTATATTTCAGAATTTAAAAGTGTTGTTAGTTTTGCTGGGCATCGGAGTTGTAATTTTGCTGGGTACTGTGGCTGACTTATATTGTCACATGGTTACTTGTGACAACTGTGTTGATAGGACATTTTAGTTGGTTTATTGTGTTTGTGGAAATGTGGCCGCAACACAACATGTCCAGATCTCAAGGGTATGTGCTCAATTGTTCGTGAACTTCATGTTTATGGAATTGTTGTTCCTGTTCATGGTCGTGATGCTGACAAATTGCAACACCAGGTGTGTTCTTTTGGGAGGCCAGGGTATCCTTGTCCCTTTTTTCATCTTATGTTGATTCATGTTTGGTTTCTGACCTATAGCCAGTTTTAAGCTATAACCTATTAATGATCAATTGGAAGCGAGTTAAACAAAGAAACTAATTAAAATGTTGTGTAGATTTATGTAACAAGAACAATGATTGTAATTACCACCCCTTTTTGATAGAATTGGCATACATGCTTTTAGAAATCACGAGTAATAATTAGTGACTTGGTTTTCAAGTTTTAAATAATTGCAACTTTTCTCTTATATGTTTATAGATAAGAGAAGAATGCCAAGTTATTGTCTATGGTATTAACATAAGAACTGGGTTTATGGCTCACAATCTTGGCATGTTTCAAACTTTCATGTGGAATAAGTGACTGCCCTGGAAAGATCAATTTGGAAATATTTGGGAATAAACTGATAATTCTAAAAGATGTCAAGCATTCCATGGAAGAAGGAAGACCGCATACTATTTTGACTGCATGACATATAATGGACCTTCTCGACCTAGAAGGGTGTGCTATAAGTTTCCAGGTGCAAATTTTTTGTCTTTAAAAATAAGTAATTAACTCAATCACATCTTAAATCCAGAGCAGTAAGTTGTAACCACAATGATATGATCAGAAAATCAATCACAGTTAATAATCCAGATAGTAGATGCAAGTAAATAAAACTGCAGCAGCAGAAAACATTAGGTACCTTAATGCCTTTGCCTTGTCGCTGACCAGCCGCTGGTCCAAGATTCCAAAGCAATATACCATCAGCATGCTGTCAACTGGGGAGGATTTGCATCCAAGGGGTTCCTTTCCATCCAGTCAATGCAACCACCTGAAACCAGCTGCTCCACCACAAGCAGGGCTCAAGCTCAGTGGATGTGCAGGATAGGAACACAGAGCTCAGCAGATTGCTCATTCAACTCACATAATAACTTAAATAACAGACATCTGACTGATTGCCATGGCATGGTAGAGAGACTCCTAGTCTTACAGCAACCGATTGCTATGCACAATGCACATTAGTGGCCCGGCACACTCCCAGCCTCATCTATCCACACAAACCAGGCTAGATCAGCTATTGGACTGCTCTCCAATATCACAATCAAAACAGGCCTCTTGTTCACGCAGTAGTCCTCAATAATCAACAATGGCCTGCGCCTCACTCAAGGATGCTCTCACTTTTATAAACTCTAAAGGGTGTAACTGTTCCCTATTTAAAATTGTCCCATTCATTCACCTCAACTCAATAAGAAGAAATCAGACTAAAAGGGTTCTCAACTGATAGTGTCTGCAAGCTAATTGGCATTGACTTTCTTTATCATTTCAATTCAGATATGTCACTAAAAAAATACAATTGTAGTTAATTTTGAATCAAAATGGCAGGGGTAAGTATCTACCCTGCAGCTATTGTACAATTGCAGATTTATCAGATTTCTATGACAAAGTTGTGTAGTGTACATACACCAACAGGGCAGTAAGCTGATCCCGTATAAGACCTTTCTCTAACAGGGCACTAAGCTGCTCCAGTATAAAACCTTTATGTAGGATCACCATCAACAATATCCTAGAATGAATTTCCATACAAGTCCCAAGGTTCAAAACCTTTCCAACAGGGTAGTAAGCTGCTCCAGTATAAAACCTTTCTGCAGGATCACCATCAACAATGCCCTGGAATGAATTTCCAAACAAGTCCCAAGGTTCAAAACCTTTTTCCAGGATCACTATCAACAATGCTCTGGAATGAATTTAAGGTTCAAAACCTTTCTCCAGGATCACTATGAACAATGCTCTGACATGATATCTATACAAGTCCCAAGCATCAAAACCTTTCTCCAGGATCACCATCAACAATGCTCTGATATGAATGTCCATACAAGTCCCAAGCTTCATCAATCATATGGGATGTTGCAGCCATTGAAAATGAGTAATGATGCAGAGTCTTGGTAAAAGTACTGGAAGGTGGTTGACGTTGAGGCTGTTTTGCTGATACCTCAGCGTCTGAGTATTGATTTAATTCACCTCTTGGCTGCAACTCTTCCCACTTGACAGCCTCGAAGCTGGCAGTGCACTTTTCTTCTCTAAATGGAAGCATCTAGATGGAGGAGCCCTTGCTAACATCTGGTTTTAACAAAGGTTTTTCTGAAGTTGGAGATTTACATTTGGAAGATCTGACAACAATCCACTCACCATGCGGACTTGTGATCCAATTAGACTTGTTAGCAACATCTTCAAATTTACATCAGATAAGAGGGAAAGACAGTCTTTTCCTGATACTCAGCATAGTATTTATTCATCTCATGTCAAATATTTTTGATAGAAATGGTTGTTAAATATTTTGTTGATTCTCAGCATGGATTTGATTCACCACATGTCAAATACTATTGCACTATATAGTGCTACTTTTGTCCATTATGTTTTAACTAACTCCAGCAATATTAGATTTCAAAACAGACCCCACTAACATAAATAATGGGTTTACTATTCTGTTGAGAGTGTGTTTTGAATCAGAGGAAACAAGCACAATGATTATCTCTTGTGTGCATACTGCATACCAATAGAGGAAATTTCCATGTTTTGTTCAGGTTGACTGTAATGAGAGGTTGCATCTATTTGCATTTTCCGATTATGTGCTTTTATATGTTCGCATGCATAGGTTTTACCGGTGCTGGGATGGGGTTCATATCTCACACAGACTTGTAGAACTCAACTGAATCTTGAGATTTCTGTTCTTTCATAGTCCAAATAGCTGATTTCATTTCTTTCAATG